>BMAO01021496.1:351504-503249 GCA_019973975.1 Trichonephila clavata
TCAGGGCAGTGATTCAAATGGTTCACGTCCATTTCCTCTTCGATGTTACGCAGTCGGAAAAGATGACTTGGCAGTATTTTAATACGATATGGAAGTTAGGAGAGACAATCGTGGCCAGTAGCGAGGCGATAAGTGGCAACAGATCTGTTCCTTGGCCAAGATGGAATATTTGTGAATTCCTCGATCCATTTCTTGTCTTTGTTTGCCTCTGATGTTTTTCCAATAAGCCTCTCTAAAGAATTTTCAATTAACCATTTGGCTGTATAGTAAGAAATTGGTTTATCTGTTATTTGTCCAATTTTGATTGCTTTCTTTTCCATGGAATCTGCTGTTTCATTTCCCTGCAGTTCACAGTGTTCTCGTACCCACTGGAATGCCACCTTTTTATAGTTTTCAATTAAATCATGCAGGGCCAGACGAATATTTAAATTATCAAATGACGCAAGAGCTTTTGATGAAGAAATGGCCTGGAGGGCTGTCCTAGAATCTGATAATATGACAGCCCTTGAGAAATTTTCAGATAGGCATTGGAACTGTGACAGAGAGATTTGAATATCTGAGATTACATCAATATTAAAGAATTATCAACACTTTATCGACTTAACGATAATCCGAATATAATATCTCCGTGAAATGATAAAATACGAATACGATCACATAGTACGATAAAGTAAACTGAATACGATGAAATCAAAATACAAATTAAATACTATTGAGAAAACTGAACCTCAGTTTTCCACTTCAACCTTACAACTCTCAATCAATTAATTTCAAAACTGTAAGAAGAAGATTAAAGTTTCATTGCCAGGTACATATTAAACTGTTATGAAATACATTAATTTGTATTTCATAACAAAATATATAACAAATTTCATAACAAAAATGTACAATTAAATTATTTGATCTACGAACAATATTTCCATAGTTATATTAGCGACTTGATTAGATTTATGAAAGGCAGTAAATATTTATTAGAATTGAAATATTCTTTAAAAATAGCTACACAAGTAATGTAAAATAATCATAAAAATTATAAATAAAGCAAAATGATTATAAGGATATGCATAGTTTTATTTAATAACTATAAGATAAATAACCCTAAATTGTGTCATTAATTTTTTTCCATTTTGTAACATGTACATTGTTATTTTTATATTACCTTACATTATTTTAGACATTTCTTTTTAAGTACTTAAAAACGTTTGTACGTCATTTTCTACAAAGATTTTAGATTACCAAGGCTTTGATTATTACATTTTGTTTTCAGTTACTTTCTTGTATTTTAAATACGTCCTTAAAATCACTTCTGATACCCTAAATACATTATTTTTAGTTATTTAGAAACATAAACGATCCAATTTAAATTTCCATTAATTTTGAGTTGCTTAGATGAATATCTGTGATTAATTCTCTTTTATTCTAATAAATTTCTCTTTAAAATTATACTAAATATAAGAGTATATTTGACATACTTTTACTATTCTTAGTGTTTGAAAAGCGTTTTAAATATTCCAGAAACGTGAAACAACGTAATTGACTACTTAGCTTTATAATCCATGGTTCTTGACAAACATCGGCGAAGGGCACTAAAAAAAGCGCAATTATGTTTTTCTTTATCCTAAAAGTTACGTGATTCTGTTTTTTCAAAGACGCAATAACCTGTAAATATTCCACTTAGAAATATAAATAATTTGATCGCCAATCAAATAGTTAAAAATTATATTTATAATCACAGAAATTGTAATTTTAAAATGCAATTTAAACTAAAGAACTATTTTTTTTTCTTATTTTGCGTATATTTATCATATATTTTTAACACAAAGACTGCAATCATTTCAATCTTAAATTCATAGTTTTATATTTTTAAATAACATGACTTTTTCCTAAGTCAAAAAAATCTATGGTTATTTAGTTAAATATTCATATTTTATGTAATTATTTTTTTTTTGCTCGTGTATTTTTATCGGAAAACTTTTTAAAATAAAACCACAGTTTATAAAAATTTGCAATTAGATCATTATATTGTTTTATATACACTATAATTGTGATTTATAAGGAATAACAAAACTACGTAAAAAATTGCTGAAACAAACCGAGCCTCATAAAAGTTTATACGTTTTTTATTTTAATTTTCAATATACCATATTAATTTATATGTAATTTACAAAAATTCATAAAATATAAAAAAAAAACTAATAAGTAAGTGAGTGCATCGTATTTATTTACTGAATCACACCTTTTCATGTTCAAGTCTATCAGGCGCCATACGCTATAACTTTCAAAAGTAAATATTTAAGAAACCCGAAGCGGCGCCGTCTGAGAAATCGTCACGTGTCCGACTAAAGTAAATTTTCAGTCGAAGTCTCAAAATATTTTCTTATATATCTATACAAGTAGTTTCTCAATATCAATTCTCGTTCATGCAAATTAACTAGCTGCACTTCCAAGATAAGCTGAATAATTATTGCACTTTAAATCTGTTTCTGGAATTTTACGGAATTTTCCCTTTTCAAGTGAATATATTCTGAATATAATATGTTTTTAGATGACAGTTGATGTGAAGATAAAAGACTAAATATATGAATGCTGAAAATATTAAATATCATTTGAATAATATTTGAAAGAGTTTCAAAATAAAATAATAATAACACTTTTGACGGAGAAATTAAAAATATATGACTAAAAATCTGAAAATCTGTTTATTTAACCAGATTCAATAGTAATGGTTTCTTGGAGACTTGCGATTTTGTTTTTAATGCTTACATTATAATTTTGTTTCTAATTATATTCTCAGTACTTACGTATTACCCAACCGTATTTACGACATTTTTGAAACAAAGTACATGGTTGCCAATTCAGCGCGTTCGACACATGCGAAATCGGGGTTGCCAACTTGAAGAGTTATCTGAAACGTTGGCATTCTTGCGATAGTACTTAAGTACCTTCTTGGTATTTACGTACCGAAGCCTGCAAGGGCCCCCAAGGTTGATTAACTTCAGTTATAAGTTCAAAGTGCAAAAAAAAAAAATCTTTTTTAACCGATATTGCAATTCCAATGATTTTTACAGATTTGAGTCGGGTTGCAACCCTCTGGCCATCTTTCTTCTGTATATCTGTACAAAATTTTCCCATGCATCATTTTTTTTTCTTTTTTGCACAAATTTTATTTCAAACGAATATTTTTCAAGTGAAATAAGTTAGTTTTCAGTTCCCAGCCGTGCTTAGTTCCTCTCGGATACATTTTATTTTACTAATGAAGATAAATGAAGCACACAAAATGTGAAGTTATGTGGTAAAAGATATGTCTAATTCAAAGCAAACTATTTCAAGCAAGTTGCTTCTAAACAAAATGCTTCGTCTTGCAAACTATTTCAAGGAAGTTGCTTCTAAGGCAAATTGCTCCTTTTTACAAACTATTTCAAGCAATTTACTTATTCTTGCAAATTATTTCAAGTTTTAATAGCAAGGTTTACAGTTAAATTCTATGAGCTATAAATTTTGCGGGTATTTTTTAACATTGGTCATCTTAATTTTGATTAACTTGTTTTGCCAGTTTATCTGTAAAATTAAAATTTCAGGTATGTTGATCAACTAAAGTTTCTCTTAAAATATATCTTTTCTAGTGGGGAAATAAAAGAAAGATTTGTGCAATTTCTACCCATAGAAGGACATTCTTCTTTATATTTAGAACAACCAGTATTAGAACTTATAGCTAAAGTTGGATTGGATATTGAGAACTGTAGAGGGCAATCATTTGATAATGCATCCAATCTGTCTAGGTGGTACTCAGGTCTACAGGTACATGTTAATGAATATAGTCCAAGCGCAATTTATATTCCTTGTAACACACACTCTTTAAATTTAGTAGGAAATTTTGCAACAGAAGACTATAGTGATGCGAATAAATATTTTCATTTGAAGTTATTCATTTTTTTGTGTCAACCCATTACTGGCGAATTTTAAATAAAAATCTGGAAATGAATAAACAAGCAATATCGGTGAAAAAGTTTCAGATACATAATGGTCAGCAAGAGAAGATGCCGTACGAGCTATAAGACATGAAAGACTTGATACGCCGTGATTTAGAATGTCATACTCCAGAGAATAAGTGATACTAGCAAATCATTACAATCCGTTGAATGTGCATTATTAAAAGAATCTAGTCTTCTAAAATCTGAAGAAAATTATGTACAAAATTTCAGAAAGGAATTCGGGGAAGTGGAACCAGAAACAACTGATTTGTCAGGACTCTGGTTTGAAACTGGAAAAAAAAGCTCGCAGTTTCGAAAAAAGGAAAATTATTTTTGGTGAAAGTAAAGAAATCGTTCTTGAATTTGAAAGAAGGGAATATTTCATAATGAGTTAATTGATTTTATGTCATCTGCAATAGGGCAAAAGCAGAACGATCCCGAGGAGCTGGGATATATGAAACTGTTATAGAACACTACTGGGTTTTTTTAAAGAGATTGCTAATTTAGATTAAAATGAAAATTATACAAAAACTAAAGGATATTTACAAAGACGATATTAAATCAAGACGTAAAGTTATACAGCCAAATTTTAAGCTCTTTAGTAAAATTTTTAATTTTTAAAAATAAATTTAAAATTTCTCTTGAGCCGGAGTTTTATTATTGGTTATACATTTTATTATGATAACTTAGGATCCGTGAATCTTTTCACTATTTTAGTTTTTTGAGTCAGGAGCCCATGGGCCTCAAACCTATTACAGACAGAGGTCTTCAACTAGCCTAATCTGGCTCTGCCTGACTGTTTTTAAATGCCTAAATTCACCAATAATTAAATTAATTTTTAAAAACATGTTACATCAGCAGTATAATTTTTTCAATGTAATTTTTATAGAGTAGAAGTAACAGTTATACTAAAGTTTGGCAATACTTAATCAATCTATTGATATGCGAGTATTATAATTTATGTGAAATCAGAAATTCAACAAAGAATTGAATTGTAATCAAATGATTAACCTTTCAGGATTAAGGGAAACATTTCCCCCATTTTAAAATTGGTGATTTTCGTACTTAATTATAGCTTTAACTAAAATTTTTATTTATATTGTCAAAATATAACGTGTACCAAACACAATTACGTAAACGCAAACGTTTAAAAGACAAAAAAAAAGCTGTCAAATCAATTAGCGCCAGTGATAAAACATTCGAGGGATGTGTCCTTACAACTTATTTAATTTTATTGTGTCGTGTAATAATGTATGTTTTCTCACATGTCTTATATTATATCGGTAAGTATAATTTTGACCAATAATAAAGTATATTTGAACAAATGAAAACAGTTGCTTAATGTTGACAAATGATTCTATGAGAATAATTCTGTTTTTTCCCATAAAATTCCAGAAAAACTGCGCATTGTTGTGTATTTTTCTTATGAATTTTATTATTTTTTTCACGCAGAAGAAACTCAAATAAAGTTGCATATTTACTTTTGGCAACCTTACGGTCAAGTAAGAATTAAGAATTTTTCGACAATTATGAATCTCGAGAACTGTTTCTTTGTACTTTAACATTTGGCATACTTTTTGGTTGAATAATTTTTCCTCTAAAATTTTTGCATAAAATAGCGAACTAGGAAAAAATTATTTACTGAGGTTACTAATATAGTGATCTTAATGTAATCATAAGGAGAAGTATAACATCATAGTGGACTGCCATATACAATCAAAGTAATAGAAATAAATTTAACCATTTCACACACCATATATATATATGTTTTATTAAAAGTTTAGTGTAAAAATGTGAATAATTTAATTTTATAATTAAAATAATTGCTATTACAATTACTAATTACTGAAATTTACAATTACTTCTCACTTCAATAACTGCATAATACACTGGCCTCCAAAAGTTAAGCAACACCCGATTTTTTGCGCCTTATTTGCAAATGAATGAATATAGAAACACCAAATTTGGATGACATGTGCAAAAAGCAGTTATATATTCACTGCAAGATAAAAGTTTACGTTACAAAAATTCAAAAATGATTTACAACAAACAAAAAAAGGCAATCTCGCTGGAAAAGTCCATTCTTGAAAAAAATAATAATCACAGTTTTTATGTGGTAAAATGTCATAGAAACATAACAAAAATGTGTTTTAATATGCTCACCCCTAGCTTGAATGCATTGGCAGCATTGAATTTCCCTGCTGCCAATTAAGCTGTCGGTTACCGAAATGGGAAGCGAAGACCAGGCACGGAGTAAACTTTGTTCCAACTCTCCTAAAGACCTTGAAGGAGGACTTAAAGCAGCAACCTGTCTACCAAGATTGTTTTAGAGATGCTCTATCGGATTTAAGTCTGGAGATCGAGTTGGCCATTCCTTTTGCTCCAAACCAAGACTCTCAAGATATTCCTCAACAATTACAGCTCGGTGAAGTCGTATATTATAATCCATCAGAATGAAGTCATTGCCTATTGCACCGAAATATGGGTGGACATATGGATCAAGGATCTCACTCCGATATCTCACACCAGTCAGAGGTCCTCCCTGGAACTCATGCAGGTCAGTGTGACCACCGAATGAGATCCCTGCCTAAACCATTATTCCACCACCTCGGTAAATGTGTCTTTCAACAGTATTCGATTGATGATATCTGGTGCTTCGTTCCCTCCAGCAGACGTCCTGAATCGCTTTCCAGTGGACTCGTCTGTAAAGAGTACAGAAGCCCATTGCTGTATGGTCCAGGAAACGTGTTCTCTTGTCCAAGATAAGCGGGCCCTTCTCTGTCGTCTGTTGAGGGGTACACACACAACTGGTCGCCTTGCATAGAGACCTGAATTGTGAAGACGCCTTCCCACCGTACTAGTGGATATTCTTCTCCCTGACACTACAGAGTGGATTGCAACAAGTTGCGGCACAGAAATCCTTCTTCTCCTTCGGGCCGAAAGAGCGATTAAATGGTCTCCTGCAGTTACTGTAGCTCGTGGTCGGCCTGGAACATGTCTTCTGGACACAGATGCTTCGTTTTTATATTGATTTCAGAGATGGTGGACCACACTATGAGACACTTTAAAATGCCTAGCAGCATCAGCCTGTGATAACTCCATTTCCATCCATCCGACTGCCCTCTACCTTAACGAAACGGGCAAACGGCTTCTCTCAGACATTGCGAAACTCCCATTGCCGATTGTCAACAAATCTGCTAACAAAAGTTGTAAATCAACAAAAGTTACACACTTAATTACTAAAGCCTGATATATGCATATTTTTCTCTCACTCATATATATCTGTTCTTTCCTATTAAAAAAAGTGGCAGCTATTGTTTTTGCATAAATTTGTATAAAGTTCGTTTTTATCATTTACATTAACTATAAATTGTATTGTTATTGTCATTTTTTTACAGTGAGCTTCGGAAAACATGTTGTTCCTTAACTTTTGGAGGCCAGTGTTCCAAACATCTATCAATAACATAAAACATAATTTATAGGAATGCTTTTATAATTTTCAAAATTTGCCTTGAAATAATTCTTAACCAGACACTTTTTTAAGCTTTCTGTAAAAATTTGCCTTACTTATGTACTATTTCTTGTTAAAATTCTGCTATAATAAAAAATATCGATATATCCTACAACTACCACTAAGTTGCAAAAATCTATAATTTCATGACATGTGAGGAATTTTAAATGCTATCAAATAATGAGATAATGTGATTATTTTTTTCAAATTGTGCGTATGATTTAAATTGCAATGAATTTTTGTGTAAGTCATTATTGATATTACTTTTCGTAGTTTAGTAAAACTACCATGGCTTCTTTAATTTAAACAATTAATCAATTAAGTAAGCTTAAGGTACGACTATCCTAAAATTGCGAATTTTGCAAAAATTGACTAACTTTTATTCCATCTTATCTTATCAGCTTTAAAAAATATCACATTTATTACTCTCCGTTCACAAGAACAAAAACTACAAGTGTTTTAGTAAAAGCAGATGCCATTACTTTAAGTAAGATGTCATTCTTTTAAGGTATCCGACTACCCTAAAATTGTGAATTTTGACAAAAATTGCCAATTTTTTTTATGATTTTATTTTATAGGCCATCCTATTAGCTTTATAAAAATACCAAGTTTATTATTTTCCGTTTACTAGAATAAAAACTACAAGTGTTTTAGTAAAGGCCCTTACTTTAACCAAGATATCATACCTTAAAACGTGTTTTTTGAAAATGATCAAACAGGGACAGCAATTGCTGAAAGAGTTTTGAAAATAATTTGCTGAAATTTTTTGTTTATGTTCTGTATAATAGTAGAAGTGTTTTAACCTTCAAATTTATCAACCACTGTTTTATTACAAAATTTACAGTCCCTTATGTTAATATAACCACTGTTATTTTAAGCAATTTCATATAATAACTAAGATAAAGTGCTCTAGTTTTTGTAAAAATTTAAATATCTCTTATCCTGAAGGTCATTTAAATAATGAATAACATAGCAATACATCAGAATAGAAAAATTGTTCATAAACTTTTGGTACAGAATGGGCCGTATTTTTTGTAAACTTTTACCCATTTTTTTCCATTTTAGTGTTAATGATTTCTTTTCTCTTCTTAATTTTAACATATTTTTCCTAAAATGTACTAAACAAATCTAAAAACAACAAAAAATCTTCACATCTAAATTTTTTTTTAAAAAAAAGTTGTCGTAAGTAGTTGGGATACCCCTTAAACGCGTTTTACTCGAAATGTGTTTTTCTTAAAATGCTCAAACGGGGCCAGCGATTGCTCAAAACGTTTTGAAAATAATTAACTGAAATTTTTTGTGTATGTTCTATGTAATAGTGGAAGCGTTTTAACATTCAAATTTATCAACCACAGTTTTATTACAAAATTTACAGTCCCTTATGAAATATATGTAATCACTGTTTTTTTAATCAATTTTATATAATAACTAAGATAAAGTGCTCTAGTGTTTGTAAAAATTTAAATATCTCTTATCCTTAAGGTCATTTAAAAAATAAATAAAATAGAAATACATCAGAATAGAAAAATTGTTCATAAACTTTTGGTACATAGCAACACATCATAGTTGAAAAATTCAAAATTTGTTTATAAACTTTTGGTACAGAATGGGCCATGTTTATGTCATTTTTTTATAAATTTTTACTCATTTTTCCATTTTAGAAAAATAATTTCTCTTTCTCTTCTGAATTTTAGCATATTTTTCTTAAAATGTACTAAATAAATCTAAAAACAACAAAAAAATCCCCATATCTCCATTTTTTTAAAAAAACAATTTGTCGCAAGTAGTCAGATACCTTAAATGTTATATTTCTCAAAAATATTATTCTCACATCAAATTTTAGTAGCGAAATAGTTAAAACAATAACCTTGTCGTAAAATATAAATCCCCAAGTTTTAGTCTTACCCAATACAAAATTTGCTTCTTTATGGGGCATTGCCCTGGATCTGAAAATTGTTAGTAATAACTTTATGCTTTCGTCATTTTCCCATTCGTGGCATTGATGAGCTTATTGGACGATAGGAAGGACATATAACGGATACTCTACAAACCACTAACCTTTTAGTAATCATCTAAATTTACTGCTATAAAGGAAGGAAATCCTATTGAGCGGTCAAGAAACAATGTATTAAAAGGAAAATTCTACAGCATGGGACTGGATTGTAGAATGAAAAGAAAGGGAAAAAAATTGTGCTGGCGGGAAGATAGAATTCAAAGATTATTTAATTATTAAGTGCACCAAATTTTTTAAAAGCTATTATGATAAAACGCCCTAAGCGTTCTATTAATAATCCTAGTAGTAAAATTACCAATTTGATTCCAATTATTACAGGGTTGCAAATCTTAATGTTAATTAAGAACAATTAAAATGTTTGTTTAAAGCAGCGTTTCTCAAACTGTGTGTCGCGCCCTCCTAGCGGGGCGTGATAACTCTACGAGGGGGGCGCGAGCATATTGAAAAATGGAAAACAAAAGATTATTTAAAAATATATATTAATTTACTGAAAGTAAACAAGCAAAATACATTCTGACATAATAAAAAATATACATTTACTCTGATATAGTACACTTATAAATGTATCAGTACTGCACAATGTATTTTATAATTAATTTAGCAGTACCAAATTAAGAACAAGTTTAATAATTACCAGTGCTCCCATGTGCTTGAAATATATAAAATTATATACAAAAATTAACACTTATTTTGATGATTTGTACTTTTTTTTTATAAATTATAATTAATTCCTGAAATGCTGATTAAAAATTAAGCGATTCGCTTCCCAATGTCAACCTTTTTACACATAGTCGAGCGTATGTGGTGTATTGGGGGGGATAGAGAGAGAAAAGGAATAAATAAGCAAATCCTCTGAAATAAATAAGTCCTTTAGAAACACTGTCAAAGCCCTTTTTTTTTTTGCCCTTCGGAATTTTTTTATGGATAGCAGTACACAGAAAAGATCTTACTTCGGAAAGACGGATACATACGTCCGGGACACTTAATACTCAGGTTGAGTGAGACGTATATATACGCCGGTGGCACGTAAGAGGTTAAAGTCGTGTTGTAGCTTTAGCGTCAAAGCATAGTGTTATTGAATTCAATGTATTGTTATTGAATGGTGGGTGAATGGTGCGATGAAAATTATGATTGAATATTGGGTCGCAAATATTGAAAGTTTGAGAAAAGCACTGGATAAAATTGTTGATATTTGCATTCAAATGTACTTTCATAAACTTGTTTTAAGTTATATGCAAAACATTTTTTTATTGAACGCAATAAAGATAATTAAACTTAGACTGGTTATAATACGACAGAAAACGGGAAATTTCAAGAAGTTTCTGAGAATGTTATATGAAGTTTCCAAATATTTGAAGAAAAACCATTTTATCCGAAAGTAGCTACATAGAATTTACATGAAGTATACACATACCTTCGAATGGCAAATTTAAAAAGCGATGATTTTTATAGTCGAAATCATTTGCTTTCAGTTTGTGCCATTTGATTTTTTCCCCTGCTAATTGAAGTATGAAATGAGCATTGCAATGCATCTTGTAATAATCGATGACAGTTACGAAGTTTTGTATTGCTTCAAATTAGACTATTTTCCTTATATCGTTCGTCTTTTGTTCCATAAATAAAATGTCTGGCGAGTATATTTGTTAAAGTTGTTTTGCTCAAATGAAATGCCCACCTAGTTCAGTCAAAAGTTTTCCGCAACAATGTAAAATTAATGATAGCGTCTCTCTCTTTCTTGCTCTCTTTATTTCTCTTTCTCTCTCTCTATGTCTCTCTTTCTATCTCTCTCTCTTTCTCTCACACACACAGAGTTAATGTCTTACATTTCTAAGTATTCGTGTCAAAAGTTATGATACATTATAAAAAATTTAATATAAAAAAAATTTGAATTGAAATTTATAATTAGAGTTCCTATTAAGTTCTACTTTACCTTCAAATTTGCCTCTTTGATTCAAGTTGATCCCATTTTGATTACGCAGGCTTTAAATTTAATTGGTCGCACTTATGTCAAGGCACGTACTATCTCTCAATCTCTCAGTGGGAATTTCTATTGCTACTTCTTTCAAGAACGTTTAAGAATGTTCAAACTGGGATGCCCATTTTGGACACATTTGGGTCCGATACTGACTACAATTTTTTGTCGAGTGGATTGAAATCCCAACAGTTCTAAGACTGATCTTTGTATTGTGTGAAGTCAAGAACGTTCGCTTTCAACCATCACTGGTTCGTCTTCATCCTATGAATAAAAGTAGAGTCCTTTTGAAAAGTTCAATCGTTTGCACTGAACAGGTTTATGCTCAGGAATTTCCATATTAGCTCTAAGATTGTGTCTTGGTAAATCTTTGCCGGAACTTTCACTCCTTTCTGGCAAAACTAAATCTCTGAGACACCTTCATAGCTAATAACCCACCAAACCATTCTGGAAGCCTGATTGTGAACTCGCGCTCTATGTATTCCCCCCCTTTTTTTTCTTTAACTTCTTATGCATTACTTGTATAGGTTACCCCTAAAGTGTGAAATCCGTTATTTCATAGAATAACTAGGTATTTCATGAAATAACTAAACAAGTCAGTTTAACACTAGATTGCCCAAGGAAGTCATTTTGACTGCTTTTTAATTTCAATTAGAAAAACAATTACGTATATAATGACACAATTTCTTAGAATTTTTTAGAATATATTTTTTTCCAAGTGAAGTAAATTTTTTTTATTGTTAATATTTACTTTTTTACATGTTATATGATTAATAAATAATTTTTAAAATACTAAAAATTGATTTTAAACAAATTTTTTTAGACATTATTTATTCTTTCACAATGCAGTCATTTTGACTGTTTTTCGGCAATATAGGTATGCACTTAAGTTTCAGTCTTCTTAGTATCGAAAATATAAAATTATTGAATTCTACAATTTAACTATGTATTCTATATAATAACGATTACTTGATCGTTAAAGGATGAAATACGGCACTCGAAAGTTTTTTGAACGGTTCTAGCTGCTTAATGAAAGATTTTTCCGATTAGGTACTAGAGATGGTCGAATAAAACAATTGTATTCGAGATATCAGTTCAGTATATATCAGCAAGAATTAATTTCCATTGAAGAAGTTCCAAATATTGATACAACGCTTCCATCTGTTGCCACAACTGAAAGTTGAAAAACTGAATAAAGATTTAAAAATTGTTCGTGTAAAAAAAAATGTGTTATGGTAAAAAGTGGGCTTGTTTAAAAAATAATAAGCAGTCCAATCCACAAAGTGTCATCACAGCAATCCTTGCTCTAATGAATAATGAAAAGTAAAATATATATATATATATATATATATATAT
This sequence comes from Trichonephila clavata, assembly GCA_019973975.1. NCBI lineage: Eukaryota > Metazoa > Arthropoda > Arachnida > Araneae > Nephilidae > Trichonephila > Trichonephila clavata. The sequence goes on from BMAO01021496.1 coordinate 364,329, forward strand.
ATATATATATAATATATATATATAAAGGCATCTCGTAAAATTTAAATTAATATTCTCTTACATTTTTGTTTAAAAAAGTTAACATAACTTTTTATGAAGCAACAGTTTTTCTTCACAGCATGTATTTTTGTTGATAATATTTAAATATAATCTATTTTTGCAGCATATTTTCCCCCTTTCTGTTTAACTGATGGTAGCAATATGGACAGTAATAAATTATCTGCTTTCCCTTATTATTTATCAATTATTCATCCGCCAAAGAGATAAAAATGTATTGTTCGAGAGATTTTAGCTATTTTTGATCAATTAATTTATAAAATATCTTTGAAATTGTTTATTTTAACTTTAACGGTTTGTCTTTAGTTATTTCATAGAATACCTAGCTATTTCTAAGAATAACTAGGTAAAGTATGCAATTTTTCATTTATTACATACTTTAACTGACTCGTCTAGTTATTTCATGAAATACCTAGTTATTCTATGAAATAACTGAATTATACACACTTTAACAGTAGCATACACAAACGATCATTCTAGTGGTTGAAAGATTCTTCGTAGAAAGAAAATTTTTGTTCTAAAATTCCATCTTATAAATGAGATTATAAAAGTTGAGCCCAAATATATATATTTTTTTGGAAATATCCATCGCAACCATTTTAATGATAATACATTTTATTTATAATATGCTCTTGTACAAAAATTTCTATTTACAAATGCCCCTTGAGTGAGGTTTGCAATAAATTTCGAAATAGAGGTGATAATACTGTCAATTAGTTCTGAAACTTGTGAGTTGCCATATCCATATGTACTTGAATGCCTAAAGTTAATACAAAATTTTGCAATTTTACATTTGTTACTTAAATTATTTATCAAAAAAATAAAATATTTTTGTATTAACAATTAGATAACAGTCTAATAAAGACTGCATCGTTTTCAAGATAAAAAATTTATTTGAATAGTTGTATTATTAATAAATATAAATTAAATGTGCCTTTGCTTTAAGAACTAAGTTTGAGTAGTTAATTTGTCGACCTTTCCCTTATTTAATCAAAGGAAAAAGAATTTTGTGAAAAAAACATTTCCTTTTACATATTGATGGATACAAACATCATTATTTGTTTAAGATATGTAAGTGCATGCAAGCATACAACATTTGAGAGAGAGGAGAAACCTCCTAACTATATATACATTTTTAAAATGTATTTTGAAAATAGTTTTTAAGTATTTTATCCACAAACATTTTCAGTTTGCCTTTTGCTACCTTTTATGCATATTTTGAAAAATAACACAAAGCTTTTATTTTTTCATCTCCTACTCATAGCTCACTCTCTCCCTATATATATATATATATATATTTACATATATATTTTATTCAAATTTTCAATCGTTAATAAAATACTTTATATTCATCCAATCAAGTTCAAATATTTTTTTTAAACTTCTAGTGGATTACACTTGATGTTAATACAGTTTTTTCAGGTATCCATTCGTATCTATTGCTGTAACAATGCAACTGAAAAAAGTGACAAAAGTTGGCGTCGAAAAACGGTTTTTTAGCCAAGCTAGCCAAACCGGATGCATCGTTACAACAATGAGGACATATCGTGCTGTTTTTTCAATTGCTACTATAGTTCACTCTTTCCCTAAATATATATGTACTGAAATACTTTCTATACATCCATTCAGAGTAGAGAAATTGACTTAAAATTTTTTTTCATATTATTTGTTTTTTTGTTCACTTAATTTTTTCAAATTTAAATTGTGAAAAGAGTATTTTAAAAATCTGGTCTTGAACACTTAGTTTTTTTTCTAATTTTAATATCTTAAGTTTTTGTCGCGTGTTTATTTGAGAATTTTTTTCCCAAGAAGTCTAGTGAATAGTTAAGCAGCTTAAACTAACACATTTACAACTGCTTTCAAAGGGAGTTATCTTATTTAGACAGCTTAACAAAGAAATTTTTCTCCCTTACAGTCACGTTTGCGTTCGCACATTAACGACATTTTTATTTCGAACTGAAATTGCTATTAATAAACAAAGAAAAGAAATAACTGCAGGCTCGTGAGGATGACTTCAAGTATTATTTTTAAGAAATAGTCAACTTCATCAATTTTTATAGCAGCAGCATTCACTTGAAGGAACTTTTTTTGAAATCTGGTTGTGATTGGGTTAAGAAATTTTATCATTGACAATATGTTACATTTTATCAACACTTTGATTAAAGATCAGAAAATATATACCTTCATTACTGTAATCGTGAAACACTCGAGTATCATTAAACTCATCAGTTTTAGTGAATATTACATGAAGATATGAACCCTTCTCTGAGTCATTTAAGATATAAACAACGTCCGCACGAGAGCTTCGACTATTCTCGACTGATGGGATCAAGACACCTTGAGTAAATATAATAATCTCACACTCCAATGATCGTTAAACTGCTGTTCACTTCCACATCACCTGCCGTATTCGTCTAAGATGTAAGAGGAAAATATAAAAATTGGTTGTGGATCGTATTTTATGACGTCATTATAGAAACACGTGATCATTGGTATGTTATCAAAGTTTTCTATCCGCACATTCTATTGTCTTAATTTTGTTTCTTATCGTTAAGGCACCAAAACAAACATAGTTCGAAGATGGTCTAAGTGCCTTTTAAATTAATATATTCTAAATGGAAGAAATAATAAAAGACAGAATTGTAGGAGTTGTTGACTCAACTAGCTTTATCTCTCCTTTTTAGTACTTCATAAGCCAATGGGCTTAGTTCATGAAGGTCACATGATAAATATAATCACGTGATCTCCGTGGAATTCAAAACTTACATTAGACTTGCCCTTGTTTTTTTTTAAGAAAATTTAGGTAAAATTTCAGATTTAAGAACTGGGTAAAAATGTTCAAATATTAAAAAATTCTTCAAAAAGTTTTTTCAAATTAAAAAAAAATTATTATTATTATATTATAGTGTACTTCTCTAAGCCAAATGCATTTTGTTTACATGTGCGCTGTTTTAAACATGTACTTTTTAAAAGAAATTTGCCGCAAAAAGCAAAAGTCTGAAAACTGATTGCCTGGAAACACGTGGCATTTATCACGTGACGTCCTATTCATATCACTGTAACTCATTGAACTATACTGAAATAAGAATTGCGTAATAATTCCTATTCCAATAATTACTGTAAAATCCGGCGTTTAACGCGAACACCGTATAAACACGCGCCTATACTTTCAAGCTGCATTTTTAAATTTTGATGTATAACATATTCGCCATATAACGCACACCCACTTTTTTACACAAAAACCTGAAATGTACGTATGCAGCTCTCTTATGTTTTAAGTCTTTTATTCGAGATATTATAACAGGCTTTTGAAAAACTAAGTAGACTTCTAAAACTAAAATTCTTTAAGTTAATAAAGAATATCACATATTTAAAATTAACAGCATTTCGATTTACGGTCACGAAAATAAAATGAAAAAAAATTCGTGAAAAATTACTAATCTTAGTAGATCAGAACGCTGCAAATGTGAATATGTATCGTAAAATCCGGCGTATAACGTTCACCTATACTTTCAAGCTTCATTTTCCGATTTTTAGGCATTTTCGCCATATAACGCGCACCCCTTTTTTACGAAAGAACCTGAAATGTACGTATGCAATGCTATAATGTTTCGACGTCATTAATTCGAAGAATTTCCCAGACTTTTGAAAAAAAAAATAGTATACTTCTAGATTTACAACCCTTAAAGTTCATTAGGTATATCATTTCTTTTAAATAAACAGTTTCCGATCTATGTAAAAGTCTAATTTTCTTTATGCTCATCTCCCTTTTTTTTTTTAATTTTTAAAGTTATCATATTTATACCCGGCGTATAACGCGCACTTATAAATTTCGATCTTATTTTTGGTGTTAAAAGTGAGCGTTATACGCCGTATATTTTACGGTATGTTAAAATAAACTAAATTAATTCACAACTTTTCTTTACTAAAAAATATTATAATCCGAGAACAATGAAATTCCGAGAATGCATTTTTTTTAAAACTCTTACATGCTTTGTTATAAAAATACAGTATTTAATACAAATACAAATGCTGGTTATTAAAAAAGTGTAGACTTTCATTTAACTCTAAACAGTCTTAATAGTAATTGAATATTCAGCAGACATTCATAAACATCAAGTCTTGAGAATAAATCAGATTTTAGAAGTATCCAGACTGTTTTCGTCTCAGTTTTCTCAAAATAGCATAGTTTTTCAAAAGGAAGTCTGGGCTAAAATCTGTTTCTGTCGAAATGCTTAAAATATAGTTATATGACATTTATTGTGTTAATTTTATTTATATTATTAAAATTGTGACCAAAAAAACTGTGACCTATTAAAATAAATTTTAAAATATGTGATTTATATTTCGAAAAGCTCAAAAAATATACTTTAAATTATAATGGAAAGAACAGAAAAACTCTATTTCAACGTTTTTTGTCTTCTAAGGAATTGTTTTATTAATATTTATATTTTCTTGAAAATAAACAATTAATATTTTTCACATAAAACGCATTAATAGCTTCTTTATGTTTATAATCGAAAACGTCTTAGCTATTCAAGAAAGCAGTAGTAGCGAATTTTATATCCAACTTGTGATAAAATCAAGATTTTATTCCTTGAAAATAATAAAAAATGTGTGAAACTATAAAAGCCATTGAAATGTTACTTTCTAAAGTTGTGCTATTTTCCTCAAAAATAACTATGTGATGAGCAAAAGTAGCGTATCAAAGAGAAAAGAAAATTTTCATCTTTGCCATCTATAATGGGTAAAAAGTATGAGATTCATTACTTCTGAAGTGATATGAGATAATCATTCCTAAATTTAATTTAACAATAATCAAATAGGCATTTTAAAAAAGGAGTGATTTTTTTCAATTTCTACTATTAGTTCACACTCTCTATATATTTATATATTTATCTTTTGTTCGAATTTTCAATCGTTAATAAATGCATCTTAAAGCACTCAATTGAGCTGAAATTTTACATACACGATTATTTTGGATGACAAAACAGTAATTTGTTGTGTTGTTGTTGCTTATGCCACCTAATAGACAGTAACATCAGATCAAGGTCCACGAAATTCAGAATTTTACGCCTGTCGTTAGCCGCAGCTTTGAGCCTCCATGAAGGTGACAGTGCGATTTTGCTCGGTACAACACGATAGATGGCGACACCATTCGGACCCACTGATTTAACGAGCACGTTCTCCGTGTGTATTCGGCGGGCATTTGGTAGCATCGGGCATCGAACCCTTGCCTTCCGGTCTGGAGTCCAATACCACTCCAGACCGGAAGGCCAATAGGCTGCCCACGGTCCTATACAGTAATTTAATTATAATTAATAAAAAAAATTAATTTTTATACAGTAATTTAATTATAATTAATAAAAATTAATTGATTTAAACTAATTATTTAAAGAATTACAAATACAGCCACGTTGGCATCATTTTTGGCGATTTAGAGACCATTTTGGCGACTTGTGTCAAACTTGAAAAGATTTTTTTTCTCACGTTTTAAAGCGCTCATTTGAGCTGAAATCTTCTATACACTATTGTTTTGGGTAAAAATACGAGGATTTAGTTATAATTATTTAAAATAAATTTACTGAAATTAATTATTTAAAGATTTACAAATACAGCCACGTTGGCTTCATTTTTAGCAACTTGGGTCAAAACTTTAAAAGATTTTTTTTGTCACGTTTTAAAGCATTCAGTTAAACTGAAATTTTATATACACGATTGTTTGGGATGACAATACGATACCTTAATGATAATTAATAAAAATTAATTGCTACTTAATGTTGTGATTCTGTCATATGTATCTCTATACATATAAGACGCATTTGTTGTCTGTCTGTTTATCTGTTCCCTTATAACTCAAGATCCAGACAACCAAATAACGTGAAATTTGGTGCACGTACACAAAATTACATGGAGAAGGTTCTTAAACAGGTATCGTTCCATCCCAACCTCACTCTGGCCTCCTCCAGCCAAAAGTAGTGCTCCATGGGCCTGTTCTGAGCTGTGCGATAATGAACCAAAAAAAGAGGGGGGAGGGAGGAAATCATGCAATTTGGTCATTGAGAATGATTTTGAATGTTTTTGTGGTGATGATGAGATGATGTAAGTAAAAGTGTTGGTCATAGATGTGTAGGGTGGGAGGGGGACGGTGGTAGGAGCCACCCTCCTCCCTCCAGACCCATGTTTGTAGGATGGACCTCACCTCCAACAGTTATCTTACATGGGGAAGGTTCTTAAACAGGTTTCGTTCCATCCCAACCTCACTCTGGCCTCCTCCAGCCGAAAGTAGTGCTCCATGTGGTGGCCTGCTCCAGAGTGGGCAAAGAGGAAAATCTTTTTTTACACACTCCAAATGGAACTGCCAAAAATGTTGTCTATCGCATTGCTTTAAGATAAATGTATTCTTTTATTGCATGCAAATAAACAGCTTTGTACGCTTCTACAGAAGATCTTATTTTAAACCCGGGCAAAGCCGGGTACTTGCAGCTAGTATATATATATTTATGTTACTTGTAACTGTTTAATAAAAAGTAACTAAAATAAATTTTTTTTTGTTATTCTAAGTAGGAATTGACTAAAAAATTTTTTATATTACTGGTTATTAATCATCTTACTAGGATGAATATAAGCGAAAGTTAAGTAATGAGAATAAAATACAATTAAATACATATGCATTAAATATATAAGAAATCGCAATCCAAAAAAATAATGAAATTCAAAAAGAATCACACATCTTATATTTTATACTCACTCTCTCATTATTAAAACTCAAATTTATTTCAATACTCAAGGGTACGAGAGCTGATGTGAAAAATTGTTGCATCTCTTTTGTCGATATTATTAGAAAATTAAGAAAGTGTGAAGTAGATAAATGCCACGCTTAGGGGGGGGGGGTCAATAGTAAATATTATAACTGATATAACTATTAAAAATAGGAATCTCAAAATTTTAAATAAAATGTTTATTTACACGTTTTATTATTTCTATCGAAAATTTCAAGATGTATTTTTCTTAAGCTAAAAATAATTTAAGGCAAAATGGATATACATTAAAATAATAGTATGCAAATACAAAGAAAATGGTAAAATACAAAGAAAACAAGTAGTATAAAAAAATTTAGGTCAAAAAAGAAAATTTTTTATTTTAGTTATTTTTTATTAAATAGTTACAATTTATATAAATATGAATGTACATATGACAGAATCACAGAATTAAAAGACAAAACAAAAACGACTTTCCTTGCAATTTTCCATTTTCCTTTCTATGTATGCTGCTGGACTATTATTTTTGTTTCTTACTATTTACTCATTTTTAAATTTAATTAACGAATTTTAATATTTCAAAAAGCTGTATTAACATCAAATGACATCCACTACAAGTTTAAAAACAGTATTTGAACTTGGATAGAGGAATAGAATGTATTTTATTAACGATTAAAAATTTGAACAATATATCTATCTATCTATATAAATATATATATATATATATATATTACAAAAATATACAAAAAATAGTTTTATACCTAAGATAACTATAGTCATGATAGAATAGATTTAGCCACAGAAATACTAGAGCAAACTCCTAGCCTTAGGAACCAGGAATGCAGGTTTAAACGATGTTTTTCCGGCCAGCCAACCTTCACCTGAATTTGCCAATACTCTCGGTCATAGGGAAAGCAAGAAATTTTCTAGAGAAGTTTAACTATCATTATAGATAAAACCATAATCCATTAATGTAAAACGATAATATTATAGCCTGTAATAATTACTAAAATATTTAAAATCAAAGTTAAACTATTAGATAAAGATTTACCACGTTACTCATATTCCCCGACTATGGACAATAACAGTATCGCATAAAATTATTATGTTTTGATAAAATAGCATTACTACTATATATACACATTGAAAAACTCTATATTTTATTTTAAAACTTATAGAAAATAAAAGTACCACGCAGACATATACAATTAATTTTTAAGAAAATATAATATTGTTAATTTATTTAGCTAGAGGCGCCATCTATCTATAAACTGTACAACTAATAACTTTTTTATTTAACTGTTAGGCAACTTTTTATAAATTTAGGAAAATATATGTGTTCCATACAATGTTTAATAAAGTTATTAAGGTTTAAATATATATTAAACTTATCACTAACTAATACGTTATTATGATAAATATAATTGAAAATAATATTTCTATAAATTGATATAATGTTGAAATTCCAATAAGGCACTTTAAGAATGTTAAAATTAAAATAATCTCTTTTATCATAAATATTGCCATGTAATTTATAGTCCTTAATACACAATGATACATCCAAGTAATTAGTTTTAACTGGATTACTATTAATTTTAATTAGCTTTAAATATTCCGGATAAAAATTAATAATTGTGTTAAAATTATTATTTTTACCAAAAATAATTAGGTCATCTATGTATCTAAATATGTAATAATCATTATAAATAATATAATTATTTTCATAAAAGTGTAAATATAAATTAGCCAAACTATTACTAGCAATGCCACCTTGGGCAAACCTTTGGTTTGTTTGTATAGAGAACCATTAAAATTAAAGTAGTTGTTTTCTTTTAAGACTAAATTTATTAGGGTTCTAAATTTTTGTAAATTAATATTAAGGTTATAATTTCTATGATTATCTAAAATTACCCTAATTATATAATTGATATTAATGGAATTAAAAAGATCTCCAAAGTCATAACTATAAACTGAATAAATATTTTTATTTTTAAAAAAATCTATAATTTCTTTACTATTTTTAGTTATAGTTTTATTACATTGCTTATTGATAAATTCTTGTATAATATTATGCAGCATTTTACCTGCAGCAATGATAAAGTTTTAAAACCATTTGTTACTGTTCTAAATTTAACAGGATTTTTATGAAATTTAGGTGTTAAAAATATATATGGGAACTTAATCTTATGAAAAGAAAAACCCAATTTTCTATATGTAGCAGTAATTCGATTAGTAATTTCTTTATCTGACAAGTCCAATCTTTTAAAAGATTCACTGTTTAAAAAGTGTTTATTAATCATATTATTATAAAAATATTTACAAAGTATAGCATAATTACCAGGCACTTTATCTACGTAAACAATGATTAAATTCTTTTGTAAATCATAAATTTTCTGTTTTACGTCTTTATTAGTAAGTACTGATTTAGAACGATAGTTAACTTTCATCAGGTTTTTTAAAATATTGTACTTAAATTCATCAAATGCCTCTAGAGGCAAACCATATTTAACTGCAGATTTAGTAATAAAATTCTTGATATCATTATTAATTTGTTTTTTAACGGTATTATTGTTGTTAGAAATTGTTAATCTAAAACTAGTGCCTTTGCTCATGATATCTTTTAAAATTCTGTCCTTGATTATATTTAAATTGCCTGTCACTACATGTTTGTGATAGCTTCGGTATAATGTTATGGATAGCAGTGCACAGAAAAAATCTTACTTCGGAAAGCCGTATATATACGTCCGGGGCACTTAGCGCGTCGGTTGAGCGAGGCGTATATATACGCCGGTGGAACTAAAATAGTAAATGTATTAATGGGTTTAATACATTGTTATTGTATGTAGGGGAGGGGTGCAATGAAAATTATGATTGAATGTTGGGTGGCAAATATTGAAAATTTGAGAAGCTCTGAATTAGGCAATTAGATCTTAAATTATGGCCTTCAAAATACAAGGCTTGCGTTATTGTTGCTAGTAGAATGGCAAACCTGGTCCATGTCAGCTATAGGGAAGACTAGTATTCGCTATAGTGAGTGATTTGAAATCTTATTTACTTTATTCAGTTGTAATGAGAGAAAAACGAGCTGGAAAAAGATAAATCTCAAATATTGTTGTCCCTGTAACAAAAGCAAAGTTTAGGAATATTACTAGTCATTTTTATCTTCTCTCAGAACATAAGAAATTAGGAAATAACAATTATTATCCCGGAAGAGGAAAAAAATGTCTTATATGATGCTATGTGTTTTGTGAGACTTAATAAAACTTGATTCGATTTATGACACTTATAAGTTAAAAGCTTATTCTTTGGTTTCTCAAATGACTTTTGCACACTTGACTTGTAAAATGTGTGTGTTTGTGAATGTATGTGTTAATTATATCTCATTGCAATAGAAGGAGCACTATTAAACAACATATTAATAGAGATTTAAGTAAGGTGTTTGCAAAATCTGTTGTTAAATTACTTTTTAGGGAAATATTTTTAAAAAATCTTTTGAAATTAAACTATAATGTTAAATATGGAGACCTAATTTTTTATTAGAAAGACGAAATAATTTACTCGTTACATATCTAGCATTTTGTAGATTTATTTAATTCAATAGATGTTAAGGATAAAATAAAGTTCCTCTTATACAAAATTAGGCTAATTACATCACTCTCATTAAATTTTTTCTTGTAGAAAACTATACTAATTATTATGGTATTATATACATAGACACAAATTAAAGACTTTGGCCCAAAGTATACCTAATATCAATTGTTCAATTAATTGATATCTGTATTTATATGATAAAAAATATATATGAAATAATGATTTTTATCTATATATTTATCCTGATAAATATTTTATCTCTCTTGATGATCTAATTACGTTAGATAAAAATAGTAAGTTTATATTCAAGGTTACTTTTATCCTATTTGGTTAAACCTTGTTAAAGCCTACCGTGATAATTAACTTGTTACCTTAATAATTAACTTGCAATAGAATATTTGGATCAATATTAAAGATCATAAATTAAATAAAAATATTTTTCATTGGAGAAATATCTTTGATTTTAACATCACTAAGACTACAATAACATAAACAATAATATTCAAACATCAATATATAAAAACATAGAACTTAACTATTTACAACATAACTAATAGTATTAAAAAATATGAAAAGTATTCTCTAGAATTCGATTATCGTAATCAATTTCTTAAATCTTATATTTGTTACAAGTTTAATGTTGGTTACATCTTAATACATATTATTCACTTTACTAATTATTTAATAGTAGATTTCCCTACTAGTTAACTTATTTCGATATTTACCTCAATTTGGTACAGTTTATTAATTTAAGTTCTTAGACGTTATCTTTCAAAAGAATTTATTTAAATTTTATTTCTTGTTTCAATTTTTTTCTAATTATAATATATAGTATAATATGTTGATTTCATTAAAAAGCGTATTTATGAAAAATTATTTTCGGAAATGCAGTTTTGAGAACTTCATGAATTTATTCGTTAATGTGAAGTAAATAGATTATTTGTTTTACATTCTTGATTTATGGAGATTTAAATATTTTACAAATTTTGTCATAGTACTAATTCTTTTTACTTTCTTCTTAACTGTATTTCCTCTTCTAAATTTTATTTCAGCCCAGTAATACAGACAAATAAAGAAACGGCACTGCGACCTTTCCTGATCTTGGGCACTGAGGTGCAACAGCAGATGTTTCGGTCAGGTGGTCAGTTTGATGTGGAACCAAGCCCTCAGTGTTTAATTCTCAATCAATCTCGGTACTCATTTATCGACCCGCTGAAGGGATGAAAGGCTGAGTCTATCTGCCTTACTAGGGTTTAAACCCCAGACCTGTGACTTGGGAGCGCGATACGTAACCACTCAGTCACTGGGCTTCAATTATATATATAGCTATTAATTATTGAATAATGCATAAACTAACTGAATTGCTTTATTTATGCAAGTAACAAAAATGAATACAAGTTCGTCAATCACTGCAAAAGAAGAAATCAAGCTGTTAAAGTAGGTTAGCAGAGAATGCGATTACTTTTTGCTGCAATGTAAACATCATAGCAATGTGAATGGAAGTCCGAATCAATTTTGTCGACGGGTTGCTCCAATTCTGTACCATAACTGTTTTAACCTCAACATTGTACCTAGACGCAAGTTGACGGGCTGAAATCTTTAGGTCAAGTTCGATTTAAACTTGTTCAATCGAATTTAAGTCAAGGTATCTTGCTGGTCATTACATGTGTATGATATCTTCTTTCTCATCCATGAGATCAGATCAATGAACCTTTCATTGTCTCTCGTGAGTAAGAAGTGAGGACTTGTAGCACTCCTGAAAAGAAGAATATGAAATTTCAGAATCTCACCTCTGAAACCTTGTTGCATTTACCCGTTACCGCCCAATGATCTATTTATAGATCACCTCCCACTCAGAACTCCCAGTGAAAACGATACCTTTTAATCACTTCGTATTGTCATTGGCTGGTTTCCTAGCACATGTGGCCATACCCCCAAACGAGATTTGAAGAATTCTTTCCCACAGCAGTCCAAAAGCTAGCGTCTGATTTTCGCCATTTTGAAGCTTCAAAGTGCAGCTTTTGATTTTGTATCCAACAGAAAAAAATTAAAAGTAAGTTATACTTTTTTCATCAGTTATACATTTCCAATACCTCTTTAATTATTCTGGCTTATTTATATTAGGAAAATAATTGTTTTTATTATTACAATGTGAGTTTAAACATGCTGATCTATACAGATCGCTGGGCGTTAGTGGTAACTAATATCATTTTTCCCCCGTTTCATTTCTTTCAGAATGTCTCGGCGTAAAGTGTTTCACACCGCCGAAGAAGCGTTAGGATATATGTTTTCTAAGGAAATAGAGTCTGATATAATTGCTTTACAGCCAGATGTGGATTAGTTAACTGACGAAGAGTATTTTGATGATGATGAAATGACTACTCCATTGATGAAAGATCTGTCAGGTAATGTAGAAATTTGTGTACCCATGGAAGAAATATAAAAAGTATAAAAGACATCCGAAGATATATCACCGTTGCGTACCTCAAACGGGGAACAAATTCTAAGAAAGGCATTGGAAGTCCTCAGATGATATCATCACGATCAAGCGTAATAGTCACTGTGCGTTTAGATAGAAAAGACCATGTTATAATAAAAAGACAAAACCAAAGAAGATGTCAGTTTCAAAAATGTAAGGGTAGACCTCTTACATTTTGCACAAAATGTAACGTAACCCTTTGTCTGAAATGTTTTCCATTATATCACACTTAACTTTTACAAATTGGCTGAATAAAATTGTAACTAAGTAAGTTTAGATCAGTCAAATAATATTTTCTCTTTTAAATCTCATTAGAGTTGTTTTTAAATTCACAAAAGTTACCCCCGCCAATAAATCTGCAATTTTGTAAATATAAAACCACAAGAAAGTTACTTGGTCTTTCAGTACCATAAGTGCCCAGCGATGTACACTGGTGTCCAAAAGTTAAGCATAATTTATAATTATGTGAATAAAGAAGGAACTGTAAATCAGAATGGCGGGAAACGTGATATGCAAGTGTAAATGGTTAAAAAATAAGGAAGCAAATCAAAAGAATGATAATAATTAATTTTATTATCCAAAGAAGCAGTTTGAAAGAAAATTAAGCATAGCAAGGATTCACACTTTAAAGAAAAAATGAAAGAAAACATTAAATAAAATACTAATGATGCAGTTTAATAAGGCGTGTGGTCACCTCCGACACCCAGGCACTCTGCACAGCGAATTACCATACTTGCTATGAGATGATGAAAGAGTTGCGGGCTCAAATGATTCCAAGCTTCTTGGAGAGCTCTCTTCAGTTCTGTAACGGAGCTTGGTGGGTGTGAAAGGGCTGCAATTTGTCTCCCTAGCATTTCCCATACATGCTCAATAGGATTTAAATCAGGGGAGTTAGCAGGCCACGACATGCGCTGGGTGTTTTCCGTTTAAAGGAAGTCATCAATCAGCACCGCTCGGTGAGACATGGCGCATTATCATCCATGAATATGAAGTCAGGATCGACAGCACCTCGAAACAAGCCAACATAAGGCTCAAGAACTTCGTCTCCGTATCTTTGGGCAGTCACAGACCCCGTGTCAAAGAAATAGAGGTCTGTGCGGCCGTTCATCATGATGCCTGCCCATACCATTACTCCCATTGATGGAAAATGATGTCTTTCCGTTATGTTTCTTGGTTCAAAACGTGTTCCACGTTCTCTCTATATCGTTACCCGCTGAGAATCACTACTCAGACTAAACCGGGACTCGTCACTGAACATCACATTGGCCCACACTCCAATGTTGATGTTTCAAACTCCAGTTCAAACGAGCGCGTTTATGCACAGACGTGAGGGGAATGCAAACTGCTGGTCTTCTGGCATACAGGCCAGCATGATTGAGTCTCCCGTAAACAGTTTGTCTCGAAATTCGTATTCCTGTGGCAACTGTGAGCGCCGAACCCAGTGCTCTGGCAGTACTGCCCCTCGGACGTCGCGCACTTATTACCAGATATCGGTCTTGGCGAGGGGTTGTGACTCTTGGTCGACCTGATACTGGTTGTCGGGTAACATCTCCCTTTCTTTGAAACCTCTGCCACAGTCTTGAGATCACAGACTGGTCCATATTCAGAATTCGAGACACTTCGGTTTGCGATCGTGAGGATTCCAGCATTCCAACGATTCTTCCTTTCGTAAACATGTTTAATTGGCGTCTTTGTGCCCTCATTCACCTTGTTTGATGTTTAACAACGTTCCTTCGCACAGCAGCTGCACGAAACTTGTCTGAACTGCCTGTGCTGCGTGAATCGGTTTCTCCGCGTTCCGACATGCACCGGTGTTTCGCTCAGGACGTAGTCGACTGAAAGTTTTTGCATAAACCCAATGTTTCTTCTTCGCCCATTTAATATCCGCAAGAAATTTGGAATAATTTTACGAATATTTACTCAATGTCTTTCGCATTTTACAATTTATGCTTAACTTTTGGACACCAGTGTATTTATATGTCACCTATTATCTCAGCTGCTAATTACGGAAAATGGGTACAACTTCATAATCACCCTATTTATGATATATGAAATGCAATATAAGAATATTTTTCAAAGATTTTGATTTTAAAATAATTTGGGCGTTAACGGGTTAACAGGACCCCTCAGAAAACATGAAGGTCCGTGCAACCAATAGATATTAAGCTTGCCCACACCAAAATGGTTGCACGTTCCACTTTTTCTATGGATTAGTTTGAGACGACAATCTTTGCAAACCGAATTGTTATTCTTTTGAAAAAAAAATCCACTTCCTCCATTGTTTACCGTCCAACTCCCGTTTTCTCCACTTTATTGCAAACGCACTCTCTTTTGCACATAAGTCAATAACACGCAAACAGCTGGATGTCAGGCATACAGGGCAATCACCTTGAGCCTTGTATAGCTGTTGTTACTCTCGATAAACCTGTTACAATTTTTTCATGAACATTTCAAACGATTGAATACTATTTCCCCAATTTGAAAATCGTGCTTTGTGTAATATTTACGATGCTAGACGCTTCTATCTGTGATCGTCAATTTCCTTACATTTCAATGATTCTCTCTTTTAAAAATTAATGTCGATGAATTTCTTTCAGCTATAATCAATACTTTTGAAATATACATTAGCATATTCGTTTCAAAAACAACCAGAATCATGAATGCACTTTCAAGTAGCTTTAGTTTCAAAATTGTCAACAGCCCCTATCTTCATCCTATTACGTCATTACAAAATTTTTATACGTATGAAATCATTGGTTAGCATCTATATGCGCAATAATACAGGTTTTCTATTTTATTTAACTTAACATTTCTATAATTGTCTAACAACTCTTATTGTTTGTTTATCATTGCATTTAGTGGCCATGTTAGCCTAGTTCTCATGGTCATGACCTTGTAACCGGCGTCAAGAGATCGAGCCCTTGTGCCCCTTAAGCCTCGCCATACAGAGGGGCTAATGCAAGGTAAATCTGTCGTGGATCAAAGTCATCCCGCTGGAGTGCTGTGGTAGCTCAGAAAGGAGGTTTCCATCTCAGATGTCGTCCTCGTCATTTGACTTTCGTTCAGCCACAAATAGCTCTCGTGTTGCTTTGTAGTGCGAGGTTAATAAACACCCTCACTCTCTTATCAATTTATTTATCTATCTATATATAAATGGATGTTTGTATGTATGAAATCGCTTCACAACAACACCGTTCCACCGATCACTATGAAAATTGGCATGTATATGTATTTTTGTGGAGAAGGTTTTTGTGCTATCCTCTTTGTTGCAGCCGCCCACCAGGTGGCGCTACAGCAAAGAAACTTCTGTAACGTTCAATCAATCGCCAAGTTGCCAACGTGGTCGCCAAAATTGATGCCAATTTGTCTCTATCACCAAGATTTCGCTATGTTTCCATTGAATTGTCATTATAATGTAAGGAATGACGTTGCTTGAGAATATTATAACTTTAACATAAAATGAATACACCAGAAAGTAATATTAACGTATTACACATCCAGATATAAATTATTTACACTACTTTAAGCGTTCATTATACAAAATTTATAACAATGTGTTACTTTTGCTGAGCAGAGATCAGCTTAGGAAGGTGTTTTCAAAAACTGATCCCCGAGAGAGTTACGGGGCGTTATAAATAAATAAAATTCCTTTGTATCAGCTATTAGACCCTCAGACTTTAAATTTAACAAATATGGGGTTTTTTTCAGCTAAGATATGCAAAAAGCTTTTTTTTTTTTGTTTAATTTGCAATTCACGTAAATTAATTCATTAAAAACTTATTTATCCTTCAGTGTGTATTGTTTAATTTTTCGATTTACCCGTGCGAAGAACGGGTATACCAGCTAGTGCATGTAATACAGAGATGCACTGTTTTCCCCTTTTATTACATTTACCTTGTATAACACATTTTATCAACAGAAAAGAGATTCGAATCCAAGTTCCAAAATTTTTATGTCAGTGTAATAATAGTAGATCCATTATGAAGCGAAGGTTTGCAGAAATGCGACAGAATATGGACTTCGCAATCTTCAGGAAAAATGCTGTTGACAGTGCACACTGTATACACTACAAAGCGCTACACCATTCGCCATCTCTGCAGTCTCGAACTTCTCTACAATAACGAATTGCATGGCATTACAAACATGTTCTACCACGCTTTGATGCAGAGATTAAAAAGTTAACAGCCCTCAGAATTTTCTGATTTTTTTTTTAAATAATAAGATGTATTTTTAAAATACTTTTAAGTAATAGAAAGTTTACCTATTTGTAGAGTAATACACATTCTAAAATTGAACATCATTTCCAAATTTAAATCATAAATTTAAAATCTTTTTTGACTTATGATTCAAATAGAGAAAAGAATTCTTCTTACTTTTTTTTTTAAAAAATCAATGAAACGAAAGACAAAATTATGTATCATGAAAAAGTAGTAAAGGAACTGCTTAAGGAATTTTGAAGGAAAAAAACTGATAAATCCCTTGTAAAAAATATTTAAGCGATTATTTTGAAATTCATTGTTCCGGGAGGAAATGGAAATTAATGGCTTTACAATTTATATAAATGATTATAAGAAAAGCAATTGTGAAAAATATGAAAACATAGTGCAAAGGCCATATAAATAATTATATCATATATTCCAGATGTTTAGCAAAAGCTCTAGGGAAATCTATCAAAATGAAAAAAACTATTTTATAATGGGTTAAAATTAGGAAACGTGTGAAATACAGTGAACGATGTGGACGTGCGAAGTTTTTTCATATGAATTTAAAGTTCGTCTAACTATTTCGATGAAAATAAGTCTATTAAGATCTTGAACAAATGCAAAAAAGCCTCTGTAGAATAATTTTAATACATCATAATCTGGAAATCATACAATTTACTACAATATTGAACAAACAATGAAGCTATATATGTCGATAAATATTCAGATATGAAGGAAAAAACATCCCAAACTATTTTCCCTTCACATAATTTCTATTTAAATACACATTTGTGCTTAAATAGACAAAATAATAACACATATTCATCAAATATAGTGAGGTTTTAATCTTTTCACTCACACACAATTTAACAATACACTAGCTTTCATGGCCCGGCGTTGCACGGGCTTTTACCGAGTGCATACATATGTGCATATGTGAAATTAACATGGGGATTAAGTTATACCGAGAGTATAACTTAATCCCCATGTTAATTTCCTCCTTTCTTTCTGACGCCAACACTTTTGTGTGGTTTTGACGCGTACGATGTGAGTGCATGACCCGTGAGTGCTTGTCATGGCTTTGCCGCTTAACATTTTCCCTTCTCTTCACAAATTCAACACTTCCAATATTATTTTTCGAAATTACTTTGATTTCTTTGTTTCTTTCCTCTCCACTTAGCCCGGCGTTGCACGGGCTTTTACCGAGTGAATAACTTCACCCTCATGGAAATTTCGTGTTTCCCTCAGGCCGATAGCACTTGTGTGTGTGTGTGCGCGCGCGATGTGAGTGATTTCTTTAACTATGTCATAAAAACTCCCTTTTTCGAAATTTGTTCTTGCGTTGGTGTGGTGTGGTAATTCTTAAAGATGGGTGAATGCTCAGGTGTCGTCCTCGTCACTTGAGCATGGTTGAAAATTTCGAGGTCCGTCACCAAAAACCCTTGAATAGGCAAACAGTGCGAATTTAAAAATCACCCACTCACTTTCCAATTCTTTCCTTTTCCTAAGTGAATAATTTCATCCCCATGGAAATTTCGTGTTTCCCTCAGGCCGATAGCTCTTGTGTGTGTGTATGCGCGCGATGTGAGTGATTTCTTTAACTATGTCATAAAAACTCCCTTTTTCGAAATTTGTTCTTGCGTTGGTGTGGTGCGGTAATTCTTAAAGATGGGTGAATGCTCAGGTGTCGTCCTCGTCACTTGAGCATGGTTGAAAATTTCGAGGTCCGTCACCAAAAACCCTTGAATAGGCAAACAGGGTGAATTTTAAAATCACCCACTCACTTTCCAATTCTTTCGTTGCAATTTTTTATTTCCCGGAAACGAAAATGTAGTTTTTTTAAAAATAGTTGTATGCTGAAAAAAGAACAGAAAGTATAAATTTTTCAAATTACAAAATTTCACTACTATTTTAATTCTTGAAGTAAAATTGTGAGAATTTTTTGAAATATTCGACACGGGGGAAAAAAGTTTCATGCAATTACGCATTATTTTAAAGTAAACTATAAGTTTTATGAAAGAGAACAAAAATTTCAATACTGATAAATATTTTAAATGAATATCAGAAATGCATTTTGAATGCATTTTAATTTTTAAAAAATTTCACTGAAAAAAACATTCAAAAAGAAAATAATACTATTTGATAAAAACATTTAATTTTTTTAATTTTAATTTTATAGTTTTTCATTCCACTCTGTGTTAATTAAATTATTTAAACACGTATCTGCGAAAAAAAGTATATTATAAAAAACTAACTTATTAATTATTTTCTAATAAAATTGATTAAAATTGCTCATTTAGCAATTAATTGTGACATACCATTTGCTTACATAATGGCAGCACTGAAAATGAAGTAAATTTCAGATCAGTGGGGATGCAGCAAGTGAATTCAATCATTGAAGAAGTGAGAATTAAAATACATTTCAGAATATTTCTTTTTGTGTGTAATGATGTGTGGCGACGCAATGTCCAGTAGAAGAAAAAATTTAAGACAAGTATGAAAAAAACCGACCGGCGCGAGGCGGACATCCTCCTTCGCATTGACCGCGCACGGCAGTGCTGCAGTTATAGTCTTGAGTGTAGCGGGAGCTCTGAGCACTCCGCCACAAGACAGTTATCTAAGAATGCAATAAATAAAAGTGGATCAGAAATAGTTAAGAGAATTGAATTTAGCAAATAAAAAGAGAAATTTAAGTTATGGAGGATTGTACGAGTCCAGGAGAATTCTCCTGGGTCGCTTCCTCTTAATATTGGCTGTATAATTTTCAAGGTTTTGCATATTAATATTATCAGAACTATTGAGTGAATCAAAAAATTTAATCGAGTGATCTTGGATATGCTGCTTAAAGGATGGTATATTTAAACAAAAACAAAAAAAAAAATGAAAAGTACATAAAAATAACAGAGGATCACATGTTAAAATAAGTATTTATCAGTACAATTAATTTACGTGGGAAAAATTAGCAGAAATGAAAAAATCGTAATCCGTTGATTCTAACTCCGAGCTACACGATATCACTCCGCATGAAGTAAAAATTGGGACTACTTTTTAAAAATTCTTTAAAAAAAAAGTTTTGGGAATTTTATTTTTTAAATGAATGGATCTAAAAGAGAAAGGCTTGAAGTTAATTAGTGTAGAATATCGATTTAATAACACGAAAAGTAATTCATACCCAACGATTTAGAAATAATTTTCATAAAAACGCATCAGTTTTAACACTATTTTAAAAAATTCGGAAAAAATAGAAAATACCGTTATTTTACAAAAAACATTATACTGTATCGTGGCGAAATAAATGATCTTTCCGATTCTGTAATTATTTTTTGTCTGATTTCAACACGGATAATTCGATGGCAATTTTAAGATGGTCGAAAACGTCGGATGACAAAAAAAAAAAAAAATTTCAATCGCATTTTTTTTTTACTCGCCAAAGTTACTGATTTCCCCCTGTTTAAGGCAGAATTTTTTTATGGTAACCCTTGAGTTAGAAGCGGTGCAAGGCGAAACAGGTCAACTGTCTTTGGCGCAAAGCTAATTTTCGACGCCAATGTTTGGCTAAATGTAAAATCGCGTATTTTAAAGATCATTACCTTCATTTTATGGGCATAATTTTTACGTTAATGCTCTCAAACATCACCAACTATTTGCAAAAATAACGTACTTTGAAATAAAAAATGTACAAATTACTACTTTTTAATTTATTTCTCAGAAAAATATAAGTTTACGAAAATCACAATTTTTTTTTAAAATCCGTACTGTTGAAGCAATTTTTTCAATCTTCGTATATGTTACGGATAATATAACTGTACACCCGGAAAAAAGATTTTGTGAGATTATCTTCATAAATGACGAAGTTATTCAATGTGAATTAAATATAAGACTACTTTTTAAAAATTCTTTAAAAAAAAAGTTTTGGGAATTTTATTTTTTAAATGAATGGATCTAAAAGAGAAAGGCTTGAAGTTAATTAGTGTCGAATATCGATTTAATAACACGAAAAGTAAATCATACCCAACGATTTAGAAATAATTTTCATATAAACGCATCAATTTTAACACTATTTTAAAAAATTCGAAAAAAATAGAAAATATTGTTATTTTACAAAAAACATTATACCGTGTCGTGGCGAAATAAATGATCTTTCCGATTCTGTAATTATTTTTTGTCTCATTTCGACACCGAAAATTAGATGACAATTTTAATATGGTGGAAAACGTAAGATTACCGCTCGGCCGAAACGGAAGGGAAGTTCCGCCAAGTAAACAACCGGCAGGAGTAAAACAATTAGGCTTTTTAAGGTTTTTAATTAATATCTTTTTAACTAATTACAATATCGGAATATAAATAGGCAATACGGCTTCCCCGGAAAATTCCCGATCTTTTGGTACCTTCCGCGACTTTCTGCGTGGTGCTGTTCGTGAGAAGATAGACGCACATAGATAGATAGATACGTTTGTTTACCTTCGAATTTTAATAGTGTAAGATGATTCGTTTTCGATTAATGAAAAACATATCAACAGTTGTCATCAATTTATTAAATAACGCGTGTTAAGATCCGTTACCAGATATCGCCAAGGAACCTTCGAGAAATCTCTGGGATCAACTGTTCTCGAAATTTCCACGAGCCTATAAAGCTTGTTTATCTGCTTGTGCTTTGAATGCGATAAAATATAGATACTTTATCTGATTGAGTTCCTGCTAGTGGAACTGTTTTAAAGAGCCGTTTCTGGAGCGTTGTGATGCTTGTTTATAACGAGTGGGTTTTCAACTACTGTAAATAATCTTTAATAATATTTCTTTGTGTATATACGTCGATTTGTCTTCGTGTAGTCATGTGTTCGCATTATTCGTTATTAAATCTTTTATCCAAAGAATCTGGGTTATCGACTGCTTTTTCCCACGCAAAGTTGCAACAGTGTCTACGTAATGAGCTTCAATTAAATTGAATCTTCGGATTCAGAATTTGGAATTGAGACATTGCTTAGCTAGTTTCTTCTTTTTAGTAAAACTTTTAATATAGTTATTACATTTGGAATTGATAACTTCAGCTTTGTTCAGCTGTTAGGATTACTGTTTATCATCTTTATTTTTTATCTTTTTACTTTTTTTATAAGGAGCGCGTTCTTTACTGAATTTCCATGAGATGCACAGTAGGCATTTTTTCCCCTCTTTAACATTTTGCCCTACATGGTAGAAAGGGGTGAAAAATCTGAAATGACAAATGCTTTAAGAGAGGTGAGCCTCTAAGTATAAATACACAAAAATTGTATCCATCTCATCCTGACCATTATTAAATGAAAAGATTTCAGAGAGTTTCAACTTCTTCAACAGGTGTATTTAGATTGTAAGAGAAGGATTTAAATATTTTCGAGTGAAAATAGCTACTGAAAAAATAATTCCTGTTGCTGTATACCCCTTTAACAGTTATCCTTGTGGTGGAAACGTGGAGAAACATTTTTGTAGTTAATAAACTCTAACGAGAGATAACAGGATGAAAGATGTCAGATAAAAGATGTAATAAAAGGAATTCATAGAGAGGAGCTCTTCATCTTACCTTCCATATCGTGAATCAATCATACCGCAGATCAATGAAACCTAGAGGTTTGTTAGTGAAAAATATAATTCGTCGTATTATCCACGCGGCTTCCTCTTTCTCTCTCTCTCTCTCTCTCTATCTATCTATCTATATATATAGATTAAGACTAATATACTATATTACTTAATCTAATTACTATATAGATTAAGTTAACGTACTTCCTAGTAGTCAAACCTTCTTATACCCCTCGTCTTTTAGTTTTAAAAGAACATGACTTGAATTTCTAAAATGGAGGTATATTTATCTCTTTACTATCTTATCTTTTATGATAGGTAATATTTGGCCAAACCTTTTCATAACAGCAGCAGTATCATGTAGATGCAACTGTATCATTTTTAGATTCAAAGAAGAAATTCTAAGCTTCTTAGAAAACCAGTTTTAACGTCCCCTTAACATGACAAGAAACTCTTATCGGAACTAATCCTAAATTAAAACCCTATACAAAATGGTGTGAGTTGATGTTCAAATATTTACGTTTTCTCTTGCCAGTCCATTCATCGAGAACATAAGCTCTCAAAGTAGTTCCTACGGCATTAGGGATTGCAATATCGGACCAAAAGTTCAATACCGGTATTCGGTATTTCTTAGGTCTTAATACCAGTAGTAGAAATTTTAGGAAAAGAAAGTAAATACAGTTTTTTTTCTTTGTTTTATTTGCCAGTTTTATTAGAGAGTGTATACATCACAAAAAATTATTTTGTAATTTTTAAATTATAACAGTATATGAAGAACCACAAAAAAGTAAAGGAACATCTTATTTATTTAAATCACACAAAAAAGTGTAAATATCACTATTCAGTGTGTTGTACTATTACAAATTTTTGAAATATGATCTTAAAAAACATAATACATTAATTGTGCTGTCATTAAGCCTGGAACGTAATTATGTGCAAAATTTACCAGCTGTCGAAAACACTCTTTCGGCATTTATGCTAATCGGTGGTATTGTTAGCAATACGCGATTTTCTTTTTCCAAATATTTACCTCTAAATCTCTGATATTCAAATAAATCGATTTCTCGTCGGATGATTTTGGATATAGCTGATTTCTGTATTGTATTTTGGTTTTTTTTAAATTTTTTTAGCTATCGCTAATCTTAATTTTTGTTCAAGAGACAATTCTTTGACTATCGACATTAGTGCCATCATCATCTTCGATATATAACTGTACCGAATTCTTCTAAATGTGAATAAGGTTTGTGGTTAAAAATTTTAAGAATATTTACTATAAACTTGATCAAATTTGAATTGGCTAGTCTCTTTTCTTATTTTTCATTTTCGTTTATAAAATCATGCTGATGTGTAAATATGAGTATCATATGCAAATACAACGTAAATAGCAAACTTCCCACTATAAAAATATCGAAATATTACGCACTTTCTTCACAACTACAACCTTGTTTTCACAGATACGAATATGAGACTACGAATCCTGCTTGTGTTCAGTATCGCTCTGAGCTGTAATAGGATAATTTTGGTCCTCCTCCTTGGATGATTCACATATTTTATCACTTCTCTTGATTGTACGATGCAACTTTATATTTACAGTCTTATTAATTTTACCTGTTAGGGAGACGTAAAAACAAAAACGTATACTATGTTGCTAGGTTGACGATCCCTGAACATATAGTGGAGAAAACTTTTTAAATTTCTATAAATGTTCAAACGGGGCCAGAGCGATTGCTCAAAAAGTTTGGAAAATTATTCACTGGAATTTTTTGTTAATGTCTGTATAATAGTAGAAGAGTTTTAATTTTCAGATTTACTAATCACTGTTTTATTACAAAATTTATTTCCTTATGTTAATATTATCACTGTTATTGTAAACAATTTCAAATAATGACTAAGATAAATAGCTCTAGTTTTTGTAAAAATTAAAATATCTTTTATCCTGAAGGTCATTTCAAAAATGAATAACATAACAACTCATCAGAATTGAAAAACTGAAAATGTGTTCATAAACTTTTGGTACTGAATGGGCCGCGTTTATGTTATGTTTTGTAAATTTTTCTCCATTTTAGTAATAATAATATTTTTTCTCTCCTTAAGGTATCCAACTGCCCTAAAACTGTGAATTTTGCCAAAAATTGCCAAATTTTTTTTTATGATCTTATTTTATGGGCCATCTTATTAGCTTCATAAAAATACCAAGTGTATCATTTTCCGTTTGCTAGAACACAAACTACAAGTGTTTTAGTAAAAGCAGATGACATTACACTTTAAGCAAGATATCATACTTTTAAACGCGTTTTACTCGAAGTGTGATTTTTTGAAAATAATCAAACGCGGTCAGCGATTGCTCAAAAAGTTTTGAAAATAATTAACTGAAATTTTTTCTGTAAGTTCTGTATAATATAGAAGGGTTTTAATCTACAGATTTATCAATCACTATTTTATTACAAATTTATAGTCCCTTATGTGAATATAATCACTGTCTTTTTAAGCATTTTCATATAGTAACCAAGTTAAAGTGCTCTAGTTTTTGTAAAAAATAAAATATCTCTTATCCTGAAGGTCATTTCAAAATTGAATAATGTAGTAACACATTAGATTGAAAAATTGAAAATTTGTTCATAAACCTTTGGTGCATAATGGGCCGCGTTTATGCTATTTTTTGTCAATTTTTACCTATTTTTCCCCATTTTAGTATTATTAATTTCTTTTTCTCTTCTTAATTTTAGCATATTTTTCTTAAAATGCACTAAACAAATTTGAAAATAACAAAAAAATATCCCCTATCACCTTTTTTTTAAAAAAAAGTTGTCGCAACCAGTCGGATACCTTAATTTTAGCATATGTTTCTTAAAATGTACTAAACAAATCTAAAAGCAACAAAAAAACCTTATATACATTTAAAAAAAAGGTTATCGCAAGTAGTCGGATACCTTAAAGCAAAAATTAAAAATTTTTAATTAAAAAATATATTTAAGAATATAAAAATAAAGTAATGACTGAGGCTCACGGTGGAATTCGGGCCGTTCATAGGTGTGGCCGACTATGCAGTTTTAAGTAGAACTAGGCGCTGCATGCCATAATTTACCAAAATATGGCAGTATAAAAGAGTCGTGCAGTCAACAGTTTGATTTTGTTCTGCGCATGATCCCCAGATAATTAAGCGAATGAAAAAAAATTTTCTTTAGTTTTTGAAAGAAAAAGGAGTATTTCACATTGTATTGTTACAATGATAAAGAAAGTTATGTAATGTGTTTTCCAGTAGAATCAACATCTTGTGGGCCGTGGGTAGCCTAGTGGTTAGAGCATCGGACTTCAGACCCGAAGGCCTGGGTTCGATGCCCGATGCCACTAAATACCACCGAGTATAGATGGAGTACGTGCTAGTTAAATCAGTGGGTCCGAAAGTCTTGTGGGCGGTCGCAGCAGAAACCACGAGTGCAGGGGCTGGAGAATATTTCCCTCCCCTTCAGCTCCATGCCCAAATTGTGGAGGTGGAGATAGGTGGTGTCGCCATCTATCGTTAAGAAGTCCAACCTGTGTCTCACAGGCAATGGCAACTTTCATTCCTTCCCTGCGGGAAAGAAACAACAACAACATCAACATCTTGTACCTAATTTAACTAAAGAAATACTTCTTCTAATGCTAATGTTTAAATCAGTCTTATGATATACCATGGTCATTAATAATACATTTTGTTATCTATTATTTATTTAATTTATTTGATAATTATTCAATTATTTGTATCTCTTAAAAGATAAATAATCAAATTAGTAAAAACTGCGTACTCAGAGTATACAATATTAAATAAAATTATATACTTTTTAAATAATTAATTGATGAAAGCGGAATTTCGCTTTATTTTGGAAATGAAATACCGCAAAATATTAATAAATAACAGATTTTTGCAAATAAATAATTTTTGGAGTTTTTTTCTGGCATCTTAAATTTGTGTCTTTTTTTTTACAGGTAACAGTAGGAATCTCCCAAGAAAAAATGTAGACAATATATGGTTTTATTCCGTTACCAGGAAATACTTTACCTATGATCTTTCCACGTAACAAACCGTTGTCAAACAAATCAAGTAACATTTTACAAAATCACCATAGTGTCAACAAAAAAAAGAATAAAAATTTAACTTCCTTTCAATGCAAAATATTTGAAAATACCGCCATTAAGACAACTCAGCGGGATGACTATGGACTTCATGCTTATTTTACATTTCTCTACTGATTGCAAAGTGCGGAATGTCGCACATCGTTAGTGTAAAACTTATTCTACCAGCTGCAAATGAGGTAATACACACCGATCACTATCAACCAGCTTTCAGTATTATAAGAATTCCACTGAGTAATAACACATCACAAAGAAAGATTGACGAAATGGCTCAGTGTGTAGAAAATTCTTTATGTGAGTACTTAAAAAAATCAGAATTTTTCTACACAGATTGATGAGGCAACTTTAACAGGAAACAAAGCTTTACTTTTAGCGTATGTGATATTTGCTAAAGAAGAAAATATTTACCAAGGATTGTTATCTGCCAAATGTTTTGAAATGGATACGAAAGGTGAGACAATATTAAGTGAACTCAAAAGATTTTTCGATGTAAATGCTCTTGAGTAATTTCCTCTATGTTGTGATTGACAGTGGTTCGGCAAGGGTAGGACGACTCCGAAACTCATAGGTAACGTTTAGTCACCAAAACTCTTAAAGAACGCTTGCATGCTTTACTAGATTATATACAGTCGATTCTCAATAATTCGAAGTTGAAGGGACCAATAAAAAACTTCGAATGATCAAGAGTTCGAATTATCAAGAGGGTAAGAAAAACTCATGAGTTTTTTTTCCTAACATACTTAAATTTTAAACTATGTAATAAAACAACAATTGTACTAATGTGTGAAATTACTTCAAAATATTTTTGAATAGTACTTATTATATATAGTATAAACGTTATACGGAATTTAAGGTATCCGAACACGTTCAGAGTATTTTTTAACAAAATAGCATACTAAAACATTATAAATGCTCTTTTAGGACTCGATACCAATAAATATTACTATTTAACTATCAAAATTTAAAATAAATTACCTGAATTTTACAAAAACCATAATTATAAGTGAAATTTTAGCAATATTTTTGAAAAACTTCAAAGCAGTTAGAGAAAAAAGTAATAAACATATATTAATAAAAGTATTACTAAAGCAAATTAGATGCATTTATCTAAAAAATTTACCAAAATTTTAATTTTTTATTAAATTTTGAAAATTTTAGAGCTGATTGAGTAAACATTATAAGAAATATTACGTTTTTTATGAGACCATTATTTAAATAACAAGCCATAACTCAAAAAGTATTCATACAATAAGAAATATTTTAGTACATTCTCTAGAAATAACATAAATATCAGGTTCAAAAGGTTTTATAGAAATACATTTGTAATATTTCGAGTTATCAGACTCGCCATCATAGATTTTGAGCAATTTAAATGCCCACTTCTGGTAAATCAAAAACCCACTTCCGGTTTTTCTAAATTTATAAAATGGATTGTGTAACTTGACCTCTAGGCAGTATAGAAATAAAACAAAGTATGTTTCGTAAAGTCAAAAGATTGCTCTATTCAATAAAATAAAAAAGCAAAAATATCTGTGTTGTCTAAATTTAATCATTTTCAAAGTGGTCCTTAAAAGCCATGTATTAAAAGAAAACATTTATGTAGTAATTCTCTTTCACGCCCCACCAAATCTCTTCCATTCCTTATTGGAAGTGGCCGCAGTAGCCAAGTGGTCTAGGCATCGGATCAAGGCTAGCGTGTCATGAGTTCGATCCCAGTACCACTGAAGACCCGCCGTGTAGGGAAGCGATGTATGTTAAATCTGTCAAGAGCTCACCCGTGGTGTGGTGTGGTAGCTAGGAGAAGGGGGTGCCAGCTCAGGTGTCGTCCGCGTCACTTGACCATGGTTCAAAATTACGCGAACCGTCGCCAAAAGCCCTAGTGTAGCTGAACAGCGCGACGTTAACATTCACTCAATCACTCCTTATTGGAAATGAAATCGTTTCGCACCCGGTTCCCTCAGACACTGTCCCCAACACCATTGGTTCTTTAAGGCAGGGTCTATTGTGGTCTATACCCCATTTGGGGCATCAGGCTATAAGTCATACAGATGAGCTCTAAATGGTAATGTCAGTCCGACGCAAGAAACACAATCCTACGCATCTATTCTTCCCAATAGCGAACCATCCATTTTGAACACATGAGTAGCAAGGCCACGGGCTAAACGAAAGATATAGACGATTGAAAACAAGGTGGCCAGAACTGTCCACTAGAAGAAGGAAAGCAATAAAAAAGTGTTTTTCGCCTGAGGAACCGGGAAATACAAAGAAGGCATAGCAGACGGATGGTCATCAAAGGGGCTACGTTACAGGGGAGACACCCAGAGACAATACAACTCAAAACATGTAAGCTCCAACATGTTTGCTACAGGACTCTCGATAGTAAGTGTTCGAATTGTCGAGAGTTTTATAAAATAGCTGTCGAATTATAGCGTGTTGTAGTCTGGCCAGCCACAGATTTTACTTCGAAATATTGAGTGTACCAAACCATATTGTTTTAGTTCGAAATATCAAGATTTTTCTCAGAAGTTCAGCATATACATCGAATTAGCGAGAGGTTCGTATTATAGAAAGTTCGAATTAGCGAGAGTCGACTGTAATTGGAACAGTTAATAAAATCACACAAAAAAGAATGGCTAAATGGGAAGATATTTACTCAATTTTGTTAGGGAGATGATGAAGATTATAATCATTTACTACTCAATACGGAGGTTATTTGGTTAATTAAAAGTCATTTTAGGATCAATTTTACGCACTTTTGCATGTGATTCAGTGTTAAAATTCCTGTAAAGACAAAGATTTGATGGTCAAATTTAATTAATTCAAAAACTGACATAGCTTATATGACTTATTTTCCAAATTTATGAAACCAATTTGAAGGTACAAAGGTTAAGTAAATAAAAGTATAATATCTGCGTTACGATTACGAGTTGAATTCTTTTGCGAATCGATTCACAAAATCAGAACTCATAGTACAGTAACACGCGATAGGTATCAATCAGTGACAACTGCGTAAATCAGGGTATAATTTTGCATATAAATGCGTACAAATTATTTTTAATTGGGGATGGAGATAAAAGAATATAATAATTTAGAAAAAAATGCTTAGTAACATATTTTTATATAACATACCTTCCTAACACGCGATAAGTATCACTCTGTGATAACTGCGTAAATCGGTGTATAATTATGCATATAAATGCGTACAAATTGTTTTTAATTGGGGACGGAGATAAAAGAAAATAATAATTTGGAAAACAATGATTAACAAAATCTTAGATTACACAAATGAAAAATCACAAACCAAATATTTTAATGTAGAAGGTTTCATAAAATCTAACAAAGTAGTATGCAGCCTCAATTATATTTTTTCTTTCATAAATTGAAAGTATTGCGTCATTTCATTTCCTCGTAGCGTGCTAATAATTTTTTTCTATTCCTTGTTTTGCTGGAAAAAATGCAATCTTCATTGGAGTCTATATTTTTTCTAAAATTTGTCTAACATTTTTTTAAGTGAAAACTTCTTTAGCGGCGTTGGGCACTTTTTGGTAGGGGAAAATCTTATGAGTTCGCGTCACCGACATGCTCTGGCTGGCGCATGCGCAGTGTGTTGTTCGCCTTAGACACTTTTTGAATGGGTGAAATCTCGTGCGTTCGCCTCATCGAAATGCTTATAGCAGTATACTGTAGCTATACAGCTGACATATAGTGCTGTGTATATCTTATAAGTGAAGTTGAATGGATTTTGTGAAAAGTTCCATGTGCATTGCTCGTTGCGATTCCGAGAATGGGCAATACATGTTTATGTGGTTGCCGTTTATATTTCGCCTGGAAAATCTATGAGACAGATACAACAATTTTTATTCGAAAATTTGATGATTTATACAAAAAAAGGTTCTGAAATACTCGAAAAAAGATTTGGCGAAAAATATGATAATGTACCGATGATTTGAAGTGGTGACTTCAATATAAACTTTGCAGATGATAAAAATCTACCACTAATTGAATTTCTAAATGAAACAGTTAATTTAAATATGTCCAATGATCGAAAACTCAGTACTACAAAATATAAAACGACGATCGATGCGGTTTTAACGCGATAATTAGATAAATTTGAATCAAACATTTTCCATTCTTACTTTAGTTACCATAAGCCTATTGTATCTTTTTTAGAACAAAATGAAATAATTGAAAGGTATTGTTGAAATTAATGATGACAATTAAAATAATGTTAAAAGTCAAGTACATTGAAATATAAGTAAATACAAATGCTATCCATAAATAATATGATTGTATATTAATTGTTATTTCAATTGAATTGTATTTATATTTTGTCATGATCTTGTACAGCCCGTAATATATTTGAATAATAAAAACCATATAAACATGCCTTTAGCTGTTGCTCGGAGTGTCAATAGATGTGAAAACCAGATTGATGTTGATAATTTTAATACAAACATTTTGAAATTTCAAATTTTAATACTAAAAGTTCTAAGTTTTCACTTCTATCGGCAGTTTCTATAACTGCCAATTTTTTTCAATTCTATTATTAGTTCACTCTCTCCCTGTGTGTGTGTGTGTGTGTGTGTGTGTGTGTGTGGTGTGTGTGTGTGTGTGGTGTGTGTGTGTGTGTGTGTGTGTGTGTGTGTGTGTGTGTGTGTGTGTGTGTGTGTGTGTGTGTGTGTGTGTGTGTGTGTGTGTGTGTGTGTGTGTGTGTGTAATTAAATTAGATCTAAAATTAAATCCCTAGACCACATCTAAATTTTATTTTCCCGTTACATCTTCAAGTATTAAATTTATTACCCAGTTCGGGAATGAAGAACACATGGCTCTAACTTTGCCAGCTCCGACCATTAATTTTTATTACCAAATATGTCATACTTGAATTCTCAAGTATATCTCTTTAATAAGAAGCGTACTTGAAGAACATATGGCTTCTGAAGGGGCCGCCTATTCATATATTTTAACACGTGTCCATCTCCCTCTCATACAAAGGAGATTACAAAGTGATTTCAAGATATATATATATATCTTGTTCAAATTTTCAATCGTTAATAAAATACTTTCTATTTATCCATTCAATTTCAAATACATTTTTTAAACTTGTAGTGGATACACTTAATGTTAATACGGTTTTTTCAAAGATAAATTCATTAATTAAATTTTATTTTTTTAACTTTAAATTTGTTCTACTTTATTTCTGTTACAAGCCTGTAACTACAACTACCTGCAACAGATAGCGCCAGTACGTTATTCTAACGAAGTAGGAAATGACTTTGAAAAAAGGTTTTTTATATTACTTGTTTAATTAAACTGATGCCTTCCGTCAAATTCTCTACACCATCAATGTCTTGCTCATGTTCATGTATTTCTATGAGATCATCAATTGATAGCTCTTGATTGTGGAATACAGCAGTTATTGAACGTCCTCACTTAACACAGCTGAATTTATTTGCATGGCAAGATTTTCAAATTCTTCAATCACATCACCAATTTCATCAGGTTGTGGCACTGATTCCGCCTGAGTTTCAGTGATGAGAAAAAAAAGGACACTGTTTTTTACCAGATGCCATTTAAAGGTTTTTTTTCATTCAAAGAAAAGACAAATTGAGGAGATTAGAAAATCGCGTAACTCCGAGTTCGCGTATGTCGTGGTAGCGTAAGTCCAGGTATTACTGCAATATGGAAGCAATTTATTCCTTTGTACACAAATGAGGAGTTGAAACCAAAGTTTGAACAAAGGTACCACAAAAAAATTCTGGTTACAAAAACAAATCCCAGTTGTATATTTTGCATTATGGGGCGTTGCACAGAAGTTGATGATTGCTTTCCGGTCTTTCTATTTAGTAGAACGAGGATTTAGTACAGTTATGAGCCTCGTCATCAAAAAAATTATTTTTGTTGTCATTCTTTGTTTATTTGTTGTTTAATGTGTTGTTTCTCCACGTGTGTTTGCGCGGAGTGTTTTCACTCCAGCGAATGATGCATTAATCAAGTGTTGCTGCTAGAAATAAAAAAAAAACGTGAAAAGCCACGCGATAAAAGTGAAACTTCTTTGGCGACGTTGGCCGTAAATGCAGGAATAGATCTAATTATATTAAACTGCTAAGGGAACTTACTTTAATCAAATAAAATTCGAACTTCATTCATTGTATGAAAATAATATTTTTATTCAATTTTCTTGCATCATTATTTTCCGAGAAAGACACAATAGGTGTGTGGTAACTGAAGTTGGATATAAAAATCCTCAATTGTAGTCAATCAAGAAAACGTGAGGAACTGCATCAATCGTGGTTCCTTTACATTGTTGTTCCGTCTCTAGAATCAGTATTCATTGTCAAATGCAGTGTCCGTTTTAAGAATTCAATGAGTCGCTTTGCTTCTTCTGGAGCAAAATGAACATTTAAGTCTCTAGTTAAGATAATCGGCTTTTAATCATCATCGGATCCAATGATTGCAGCACCCTCTAGTGTGTACAGCACTAAAACTTTATGAATGAAGATAATAACAGCTGCGACGGACTACTTGGTGATATATAGACATTCGACTGGAATTTCTGCTAGTTTTCTTTTCTTTTTTTTTTCGCGAAATTCTTTTCCTCTTTTTGCATTTATTCTAGGCATTCAGACAAAAATTAATTTTAATTCAACGGAAATAAAAATTAATAATATAAACTTAATGCATCATTCACAGAAGTCACTGTGCTTGCTTACAAGATGCTATCCGTAATGATTCTGGCACGAACGTTAGTGACATATACACAATGCCCCAGACACTTCCCTAACGGGAAGAGCCATATAATGGTAATATTTTGGGCACGTTTATTCGTTGAAAACGGCACGCTTTTTATATAAAAAGTACGAAAATACTACACGTTACGAGTAGCAAGGGGGTACCTACTTAATATCTCCAATACCTAAGAGCCTTTCGCCGAAGCAGCAAAACTCCATACCTCTTATGTAAATCCCCCGTAGCAATCATCCGAATTTTTCACACATATGATGCAAGTCACATGGTGTCCCCCGCTGTCTTTTCCTCCCGCTCGCTATCTCCTCGCCATGGCGATGGGAAATCACTACTTTCGTTCGCTTTTTCCCTGTTACGCAAAACTGGGCAAGTTTGCCATCCACTCCTGCCCCTAAAGAAGTTTCACTTCAAAAAATCTTTCATTATACAGTTTAAGTGTGTGTGTGTGTGTGTGTGGTGTGTGTGTGTGTGTGTGTGTGTGTGTGTGTGTGTGTGTGTGTGTGTGTGTGTGTGTGTGTGTGTGTGTGTGTGTGTGGTGTGTGTGTGTGTGTGTGTGTGTGTGTGTGTGTGTGTGTGTTTTCATCATTCCTGTTTTCATCAAATATCCCCCTTTGAATGTAGTATGTGTGTGTGTGATTTCAACCAAGCCTTCTCAAATACACATATATTAATTTAGTATTAATTATTTAGGGTGATTTTTTAAAACGAGCGTTGTTTGTAAAAATGTATATTTTCAATAACTATTTGAACCGCAATCCTTTTCCTTAAAATAGATTTATTAATAAAGTTGTGTTGTTTTTACGAATCCTTGTTTTATACCCCGATTCCTGGCATTTTATTTTATTCATAAAGTCTTTTTGAATATTATTTAACTAAATAATTTAATATTAATTAATTAATCATTTATTATAATGATAACTGTTCAAATAATCTTTATCTCAAAAATAATCTTCACTATTTCACTCATGATAAATGTTTTATTTATTATTTGCCTATCATACTCTTTCCTTAAATTTATTTGAAAAATATTTTTATGAAAAAAATGTGACTGTGTGTGTGTGTGTGCTTTTTATTACATTAAATACTTACATTATTAGCTTTTATTATATTTAATGAGGTTTGATAGTTTTTATTAGCAAATTATAGTTTCTTTTAAAAGCACGTGGAAATATTTTGGCCAAATTACTTAAGTCAATTTCGCGAAGCTTCATATAAAAATATTTTTATAGATATAACACAACTAAAAATATTTCTACAACAAACAATATTTTCACAAGTTATTGTGAGTACATGGTGTTTTTTTGTTGTTGTTGTTGTTTTACAATTACGTGTGTCTGATTTTTGGCGCCAACATTGCTATCATTGAGTATTAATGACTCTCTAGAACAGAAAAAAAATATTTCATGAGTCGAACACAAACATAAACATAAGTTTTCATCAGCAGATAAGACGCAAGTACCTTGAGAGATTGCAAGTAATCGAATTCTATGATTAATCTTAAATTGAACACACAATAGAAATATTGTACTGTTGTGTAACTAAAAATAAAAATATATGAAGCTATTGATAATACATAATAAAAACAGTGATAAATTATATGATGTAATAAAGTAACGACAAAAAAAATAAATTACAGTATTGTATAAGGTAAAGTCGAAAGATTTAAAATAAAAAGATTTTTAAAAATTTGAAATTTTTTAAATTAAATATTGCTTTATGCTACAATATATATATATATATATATATATAAATAGTTATAAACCTAAGTATAACCAGTCAAAACAGTAAGTAATATTTGCCACAGTAGTACAATAGCAAACTCTTCGCCTTAGGAACTAAGATTGCAGGTTTAAGCAAAGTGCTTTGACTAGTAAACCTTCAGCTGTAATTTGCATTATACACTGGGCCAAAGGGAAAGGAAACAAATGTTAAGAGAAGTGTAATTATTGCAAATAAAATACGCAATACAATTAATATATAACGATAAAATTTAATAGCCTACGTACTTACGTTACGTTATTACTAGCCTACGTACTAGGGTTAAAATTGATGTAATAAAACTAGAAGATAAAACTTACTTCTTGAGCACAGCAACAGGTTTATGTTTCCCGCCAAATACAAAGGAGGAAAAACAGTACCGTATAAAAGTAAAATTAGTAAATTATGATAAAATAATAGTAAGTCTATGCATACATTTAAAAACCTTAAATATTAATATAAAATTTATTGAAAAATAAAAGGACTTCTCCTAAATACACACAATGATACTAAAATAAAATAAAGTATTATTAATTTATGAGGCATGTAGCATATATATATATATATATATTCTGTATAAAAGTTATAGGACCTCGTTAGTTTTGGAGATCATGAAATAAGTAAAGTATATACTGAAATGTATGAAATATAAGTTCTAAGACATATCAAGTAATATTATTATAAATGAATTTAAACAATGGATGAAATCCTTACGTTAACAAAAATATTAGAAATAAATGAAAAGTACACTGTTAACAAATTATAAGACCACTTGTCTAAAAACGAAAAAGAAGTATGAGAATCAATATGTTGCTGGTTTTCCATTCTTCCTTTTAACCTCAAATACTCTTTTTTTAAATGTAATAACCAATTAATTAAAATCAATTTCAAAAACAAGAATTGTTCTTTTACAATAATCACTTCCAGTTCCCTTGCAGAGAAAAATTATTTATTATTAGCATAATCTTTGCGACATGGTGTTCCGTTGGAAAGTGTTCCATTGGATTCAAACTGGATTCAGAATTAGTCATGACAAAATATTTTTTTTCTTCTCTTATCCATTCCTTGGTGGATTTAAATGTGTGGAAAGAAACAATGTCCTTCTGAGAGAGAGAGAAAGAAATATTCAGTTAACAGTACCTAATAGAATTACAAATGTATCAGATGATCATGTAACATAGCTTGATTTTTTACAGAATCCCTATGGCCCGAAATTCGCTTTATCGCAAAACCTTTTAAGATTACTGGCTTCTAAGCTATTATGTATCTTCCTTCAGTGGTGTAACGGAGATTATTAAGGCCCATTGCAAAGTCAGGTTTTGGGCCCCAAGACTAAATACGTACTTGGCGTCAGTCAGGCTTTAGCCCCCACCCCGTGATGCGGGTGTACGTTACGCCACTGTCTTTCTTTCATCTGTCGATGGAAGCACACATATTCTTACGGCTCCTTCCTCCTAGTAATTCTAGTGGCGTCTGTATTCATCCAGGCCGTCACAAGGATATATTTCTTTTTATCATAAAATATAGTTTGTTTCTACTTATCGTTCCATGACATATTTATAGCTCGTTTCCATCTTTCTTCTCTATGTTTCGCCTTTTCTTCATTTTCATAAATCTTGTAATAGTATTTGATTTAATATTCTTTTAAACCTTTTAAACTGTGACATGGAAAGTGTTTTTGTTAAAACATTTTTATACTTCATTAGTTGAAATACTTCTTTTAGTTGGCAGTCGGAAAATAGACAGTAGAGACGACAGATCGTCTGTATTCATTTTTGTCGAATACTGAGTGTTCAATATTTTTTGAAATATGTTTCTATTTTATCCTAAAATGCAACAAAATAAAGAATTTAAAAATTTATAGCCAGGAAATTGTATTATCAGATGTTTAATTTGCATGTTTGATAAGTAGCATAAAAATTTATTCCCGGTTTAATTATATTTCTTCACTGTTTTTCTCTTAACTGATTTACATCTGATTACATTTTTGTACCAATTAAAATAATTTAAGTCTCTTGAATGAATTGAAATTATCTAATCAAGATAATTCAAACGTACATTCAAAAAGTTATGTTAATTTTATGAAAGATTCCCCAAGGAAAAATAATATTCAATTAGTTTTTTAATCAATATTAGCAAAAAGGTTTTTAACTATCCCGAGAAACACAAGAAAACATGTGTAAAATGCACAAACCATCAGCTCTTTGTAATCCCTAACACACATTTAATTTGTTAGATGTAAAAGTTTAAAAAAGTATTTTCAAAGAAAAATAAATAAATATTTATACCCACGTCCATAAACAAAATCATAATAATCTATATAATATTAAATAAGATAATCGTTTATTTTTCTTTTTAATTTTGTACCTAATGGCCTCTTCAGCTAAAATGAATAACGATTTGAATGCCTTTTTCAAGCATTTGCATGATTTCGAAAAAAGAAAAAAAAACATTTTTATAACAGTGCTCTTTTTCACATGGTACATTCAACATTGGATAAACAAAAGTCAAAATAGTATTGTGATGTTTTCCCGTCACACAGCTGAAATTTGGCTTTTTTTTTGTTGATAGAATAACCACATTCCTATGCACACATGCACCCTTAAAATATTGCGAAGTCTAGTCGAAGTCATCGCACTTTGGCATTGTGGTAAACCCCCTACTCCGCCCACGAGCCGGATGTAACTCGAGAATAAAAAGGCCGACAGCTACCATCCCTAGACCCTAGAGAGGGCAGAGAAAGGTACATTGGAAAACTTCGTATCTCCTCCATCACAAACAACAGAAATAGAACTCTAATGGACTAACCAATCTTTTTAATAACTTCAATGTATGTACTGTCATTCATAGCTGTGACGTAAATAAACAAAAATTTTAAATTAATAAATATCATGCTGCAATTTTTTTCTCCAACATCACAGTATCATGTAAAAAATAGTTCATTGAATATCCTTAAAGAAAATTAGCCTTTTAACGGAGAACAAACAATTAAATCAGAAAATAAGTTCAGAAAATATGTAATGATTTTTATCTATGAAAGAAATTATAATTAATGGAATTTTTCTAACATATTTTTATTTTACCAGGAAGTCATTGTATTGTTTTACACATTTACTATAGAGTACATTCCGAATAGTTAAAATGTTTAATCTTGGGCGCCTGAAACAGCATACTTCTGATTAAAATTCATTCAACTCATGCGTGAGGGGGAAAAAAGGTACACAATGCTTGCAAGACATGAATTTTGATTCTCAAAAAGTTGTAGAATAACATTTCCTAGCGGTTATGAAATTGTTGATTTAAAGAATAAAACAGACTTCCTTAGTTTCCATTTCCATATTAAAACCATTGAGGTTTGAATATGCACCTGTAATTCTGTTTAAATAGTTCTTCAACAAATTCTTGTTTCGTTCTTTGACAAGCATAAATTTTCTTTCACGTTGTGAGAGCTTAAGAACTCTTAAATGTTTCTTTGAATCTAAAGCATTCAATATGGATAAACCATTTTACACTATTTTTCCTTTTTCGCAACAATTTGTTGAGAATTTGGAGTGCGGCTTAGTAGAATCGATGGTGGCTTAGATTCGAGTTAATACGTTATTAATCACGTCTCGATAATTCCCTGATCATCAAAATTAAAGGGTAGTAACAAAAATAAAATACAACTGATAAGTAAGAAAAAATAATAAACAGAAATTTAACAACGACATAAGTTAACATAAGTTACAATCTTTGATAATTGATTATTCTTAAATATTGAAATTAAAATCAAATTTATAGAAATTAAAAAATTATTGAAAAATGGAATCACTTCCTGTAGAAATTTTTTCTTTAATATGGCATACATCTTTAATATAGTACCTTAGGCAGATATGCATACCTTAGATTTTGACTTCCTACACTTTGCTAAAGTGTTGTCAAGCCTTGTTGAATTGCATGCAACTCTTCTGAAAGTTTACTTTTCAACTTCTGGAGGGTCAAGGGGGGATTTTCACGAGCTGAAATTCGATGCTCTGTGAAATTCCAGAAATGCTCAATTGTGTTCAAGTCGGGTGAGTGAGGTAGCCAGTCCATTCAAGTGATATCTTCTGCTTACAAATATTCTGACATCCCATACGTTCGATGTAGCCGAGCATTGTTATCCATTAACAAAAACTCTGTGCCAACAGCACTCCTAAACAGTCTTACTTGGGATTATAATTCTCTTTCACATATCTCTGAGTGGTTATAGAACCTTCTTGAAAGGTATGTAACACAGTGCCGTCATTTGTCATGATTCCTCCCAAAACCATTTAACCATGGTCACAGAAACCGGATATTTTATGGATTAGGGAACAAGAGCTGTGTGTTCCTTCCTGTCCCCAGATCAAACATGTCTAGAATTAATGCTTAGAACTGTATCTGGACTCGTCAGTAAACAGTATTCGAGGCAAGTCTTCTTGGCTCCATTGAACATGACAAGGGCTCCAGTTTAAACAGGTTTCTCTGGTAGCTGGAGTGAGTGCAACACAAATCATTGGTTTTCTCGTATACAGTCCAGCCTCGTTAAACATTTTTTCTTAATAGAGCACAAATAGATGGCTGCCTGGCCTAAATTTCTTAAAGTAACCTTGTGGTTTCTCTGAGCTGACAATGACAAAAAAAACCCAGTCTTCAGATGCAGTTCCTGCTCTTGGTAGCTCTTGACCAAGCTGTCTATCAATTGACCAGCGCTTATAAAGCAGTTCCAAATTCTTGATATGACATTTTGAAGCATGTTTAAATCTTGGGTGGCCCTCCATTTATGAGTTTGACCTCCCTCGATTCTACCAATTATAAGAGATTTCTTGAGCTTCCCTTAAATTATGCCTTTGAGCCATAACTATAATGTATGTGAATACTGATCCCTCTCAGAAACTCCAAATTTTCACTTTAAGCAACACTACAGAACGGAATTCTAACAGACATCCATTACATATCACATAGTCAATCACCGAATTTACCTATTTAAGGCACGAACGTTTGGGTGGAAGTGTAATTTTTGAGTTCAATTATATTTAATTAACACTAATAATTGCAGTATTGTGGGCATTGGTTGCATAGGGCATTGCTATATTTTTTCTCATTATCTTTAATTTTGATGACAACGTGGGGGGGGGGGGGCTGTAAGTAAAACAATGGAGTCATGGAAACCCATTGGTACTTAATAGGGCTTTTGGTTGATGTTCCATGAGTAGTTCTGCTTTAATTAGTAAAAGACATTAGGTATACCTTGAAAGAAAACTATTGTTACTAATATCAATATATGACAATATATTCCTGTGGTTTTAATTTATCATTAATACGGATCAGAAGTGACTAACTATTGCATACCATATCACTGAAAACGATACTACGATATTGTGTGGTGTGTCGTCCCATTGTTGCGGTCCGGTTTACCAATAACCGTAGACTCATACAAATCAAATATTAATTATGTAGAGCGCAATTCGTCAGAGAAATCGGCTATGTACCTTTTTTTAGTCGTGTACGAGGGGAATGCAAGTAGAAGTGCTATAGCTTTTGGATCAACGAAGTTTTCTAAACGATTACTACAAATGAAAGTCACTAATACCCAAACAGGGAAAAATGGTCCTTGTTAATAAAGCAGCAAATAGGACGTGCTACCCATGTTGCAATAGTTCAATGAAAGTGGAATGTAGTGTTTTCAATGCCTGCGTGTGATAACATTCCTCTGATTGCACTGACATCTCCCAAAAGTGGCAAATTCTCTTCGTATGTGAAACAGGAACGTGCACATAAGGTTATCCACTGTGATATGATGGCTTCTATATATATATATATATATATATATATATATATATATATATATATATATATATATATATGTAATAATTCCCACTAATATAATCCTTTTAAATATATTTTAATTGCCAATGATCCATCCCTTCAGGACCAACGTTTTAGTAATAAGTTAACCCGCCACCTAACGGGAGTATTTTAAACTACACCTATCCACCCACTCAGATCATGTGATTTGAGCGACCTATAAATACCGAGATTCCTGGAGACCAACTCTCTTTTTCGCTTCTGTATTTTGTCTGCGTAAACATGTAGCCGGCTGCAGCTTGTTTTGTGTGCGTGTATTGTGTCATCCTTGTGATGTCTTATGTGTTTAAGATGTGGAATAAACAGTTTTAATTAATCACCGGAATGCCTCGTCAATCCCATATAAAGAAATTTATTTCAACGCCACGTCATATTACATATATATATATATATAATAATTCCCACTAATATAATCCTTTTAAATATCTTTTAATTGCCAATGGTCCATCCCTTCAGGACCAACGTTTTAGTAATAAGTTAACCCGCCGCCCAACGAGAGTATTTTAAACTACACCTATCCACCCACTCAGATCATATGATTTGAGTGGCCTATAAATACCGAGATTCATACTAAGCTCTAAATTTATTTTAACTTTTTATTCTTCTCTTAATTTTTTACTGCTGCACCCACCAGGAAAGCCCCTCCTACTCCTCTCTCCCAAACTTCAGGGCATCCTATAGAGAGCTATCTCACCCGCTTCCATGAACCAATTGCATCATCTCGTCTCATCTCCAGTTCCCGCCAGAAATCACAAGGGCTTTTCCCGCCGAAACCGTAAAGACCCGTCCAAGACAGTGAAGTCAACCCCCTTGCCTCACCCTTACAACCAATCAGATCGCCTCTACACTTCTCAGGAATGAACTTTCTTCAGCCAGGCTCAACATCTCAGGTTCAATTATTCTTCAGATAGGGGAAAGAGGATCAGTCTTGATCCATATCCCCATGACGTTAATCGAATCGTAGACCAACTCTCTTTCGCTTCTGTATTTTGTCTGCGTAAATATGTAGCCGGCTGCAGTGTGTTTGTGTGGGTGTATTGTGTCGTCCCTGTAATATTTTATGTGCTTAAGATGTGGAAATAAACAGATTTGAATAACCCCATGACTGCATCTTGGATAATATTTATTATGCCTCGCCAATCTCAAATAAAGTAACCATTCCAACAGCGTAATATTTCAATAGTCGCCGGGATGGTTTGTTCTACGCGGGAAAGAAATTACTTGCCACGCCCTGACGGGATTACAACAAGAACAACGTTCAACATGCGGGGATTCCCCGTTTTCCTACTCCGGGTACAGAAAATATTTCCCATTTGTGTTTAGTCTGAAAATCTTAATCTTCATAATATGCACCAGAAAGAAAAAGAAAAAAGTGTTTCAATTGAAAATATTTGGGAAGAAAATGCCTGTTCATTTGTGCGCGTTTTATAATGAAAAGAAATCTTCCTACAAAATGTAATGAGTTCACCAGATGTGTTTTAGGTTAATCGAAAATTTGTGAGAAGGTGCAACACCCGCTGTAAAAGAAAAAAGTTTTATATCATCAACATGTTAAAAAAAATCAGTCTACAATTCATCCAACAATTCCGGTTCAAATGAAAAAATAATAAATACATAAATCTTTCTAACCTTGAAGTGCGCGAGATATGTGTTTTGGTAAAATTAAAAGTTATGTGAAAGAAGAAAAAGTTTTTATTATCAGTGTGTTGAGAGCCAGATTGGATTACATCTTTAGTGCTACAAGTGTATGTTTTCATATTATTGGTTTTTAATAATTTATTTTAAAATGTTTTGGGAAAAATATTGTAATTATATAGTATGCATAATAATTTGAAAGCAAATTTAAAGAGTTATTTCTATAATCTATTTTGATCCACAAAATCTTACAATGATTTTAATTTATGGCTTAGATATTTTGAAAATATTTATGTTTTAAAGTTTTCCATATGAAATGGTGTAGTATGAGGTAGTGGTACCAATATAGTTTTTTTTTCATTTAAAGCCGGGTCTTACCCAGCAATTTTTCTTATGTGTCTGGTTCTACCCCAGTGTTTCTTTTCAATATATTATGGGTCTTACCCCCATCGTTTATTTTTTTTAATTATTCTTTGGTCCCTACCACCATTGTACTGTTATTATGGGTTATTCTAATGTTTTTTCAATATTGTGTAACAAATTATTTTCTTTTTTCGATTATATTTAAATTTATTGATTGGG
This sequence comes from Trichonephila clavata, assembly GCA_019973975.1. Taxonomy (NCBI): domain Eukaryota; kingdom Metazoa; phylum Arthropoda; class Arachnida; order Araneae; family Nephilidae; genus Trichonephila; species Trichonephila clavata. The sequence goes on from BMAO01021496.1 coordinate 407,669, forward strand.
CAGTCAACACCACGTATATATTATTGTGAATGTTATTATAAACTTATCTTTTTAAAAACGTTTCCAGGGATCTCGGTTTTACCTTTTGAAATTTCACGTTAAATTTACTCAATGCTATATTTTGTTTTAAAGATAAAATGCATATATTTCAAAATGATTTCTTTTATTTTGATGTTTCAGATGAGAATTCATGATTTTGCAGTGTTTTCAAGTGTTTTACTGAATCAATGCAAAAGTTTTGATATTTTTTGTTGATACTATTTGATATATTTAATGTGGTCTTAAGAATTTTTACGTATGATAAGATTTACTTTATTAGAATCATACTATTGATTTGATATAAAAATGGTCAGCTTTCAATATGATTAAAATGATTCTAGTTTGGAGAGCACTTAGGCTGAGAAAATAGTAGTAATTAAATAAAAGTAAATAAGCAAATGTTTACATTTAGAAGAAATGAGATACAGAGGAGAATATACAAATATGGATGAAAATAAATATTGATAGAAATAATATATAAGAAGGGTTTTGTAAAGATTGTGCATAGTGAGTACCTCAAAGGAAGTACACCTTTGACTGTCAAAACACTATTGCCTCCAAACTTGTACCTTTTTCAGATATAAATATATTATAAATAAAAATAAGTTATAAATAGTAAAATAAAAAATTCTCTTTGGTTGACTTGCAATTTCCAGTTTTCGGAAATTTGTTTTTGGAGTTATTGTGCACTAATTACACGATAAGAAGTAAAACTTGTCTTAAAGATTGCGTAAGGAGTGGGTCATTCTAATTTGTTTCTTTTCGGTCTCTTTTTACCTTCAGTGCTCTTATATGCAATTTTAGATCTGTTTAAAAACCAAAAAAAGAAAGTTTATATTTTAATTTTTTTTCTGTGTTTTAAAAATGTATTTTTGTGAATTCATTTTAAAAAGGTGGTACATAACTGCTTCCAAACCATCATCTCCATGCAGTATTTGCGCCAGACAATTCCTTTTACATACCAATAGACATAAGTATGCCTTTTAAACCCCATTTACTTGTGACTCATCGTTGGCTACTAACACTGCTTCTCAGAGCACGGGGAACCCTGTTGGTACTCAACAAATCCCAAACAAGATACAACATTCCTCTACTGAGGCCTCTGGCCTATCATATTTACAGCTTCAAGTGTCCAGACACGTCTCAACCTTGCCAAGTCTAGCTAACTTGGGCAGGGCAACTACTTCACAAACTAGACTAAGAAAGAACTAATTTCATATGTACCAACTAATACTTTTACAGGATGGTGTCATTTACAATTATTTTTAAAATTTATTTTCTGTTTTCATTGTATTTCAAGTATTTAATAACCTTATTTTAATATTTTTGTATTGTACAATTTTATATTTATAATTTATTAATGCATACTTTTGTTCCATACTTTTATAACCACATATTCTCCTTGTTCCAAATCATTTTCATGTGTTAAAGTGAAGGGAAATTTAAAAATAAATATTAATCTAAATTTAAATTTTAAAATTAATATCTCTGTAGGATACGGGCCTAAGCGCACACACGTGTCTTGCGGAGGGGGGAAATGTAATAATTCCCACTAATATAATCCTTTTAAATATCTTTTAATTGCCAATGGTCCATCCCTTCAGGACCAACGTTTTAGTAATAAGTTAACCCGCCGCCTAACAAGTGTATTTTAAACTACACCTATCCACCCACTCAGATCATGTGATTTGAGCGGCCTATAAATACCGAGATTCCCGGAGACCAACTCTCTTTCGCTTCTGTATTTTGTCTGCGTAAATATGTAGCCGGCTGCAGTGTGTTTGAGTGAGAGTGTATTGTGTCATCCCTGTAATGTTTTATGTGCTTAAGATGTGGAATTAAACAGATTTGAATAATCACAGGACTGTAGTCAATTCCAGCCAAAGCAAACATCAATCGTAATTAATAGTAATCATTTAAAGAATCCATTCCAACAACATCGTCGTATTATATATATATATATATATATATATATATATATACTAGCTGACCCGGCAAACGTTGTTTTGCCATATAAATTATTTCTAGTGGATATTTTGGTAGTCAAATAAAATAATCATTGTAAGTGTGCGGGGATGTGGTAAATGACTGAAAGAAGAATGGAGCGCTGTGAACGATGACGGCCTGTAAAAGTAACAAAACACCAAACATTCCTTTTTTGAATGCTTTGTACTTTTATTATTTTAACTAATAAATTTTTAATTACATCTCTGTCACAAATTTTGACAATTAAAAAATAACGTAATCAGTCTCTTAGGGCAATGGAGTGTACGATATTTTTAGTCAGTCCATCTTTAGCCATCCCAAACAAACTAGATGGTTTACTCACGCGAGAACACGCCACGCATAATTGTCTGTGTGAAAAACACGGTGTGCCCAAATCTAAGCCACAAACAGACATCTTTTGACTTTGAGACTTATTGGCATTCGCAATGACAATCAATCTGATTGGAAATTGAATCTGTTTGAATTCAATTGGCACATCTGTGAGGATAATAGGGATTCGGGGTAGCAATACATCTTCTCCTCGGAACTTGCCATTCAAAATGCCAGCATCGACAACGTTTTTCATCAATTTTTTAATGACTAATCGCGTGCCATTGCACAGCCGTGGTGGGTTCAAATTGCGAAGCAAAATAACCGGAGATCCAACCTTCAGTTGTAAATGGTACGGTGGCATGCCTGGCAAATACAATGAGTTCAAAAACTCGGCTGGATAATTTACAGCTTCGCTGGTACAGCAAAATGTATCGATAGATTTGCAAGTCCCCCGGAAACAACTGTTGTATCTTGAAATTCAAATCGTTGACGTCCACATTTTTTGCTGCCAAAATTGCCCTTTCTGCTAGCCACTCATGATTGAAGTATTGTGTGTGTATATCGATAAATATCTGGTCAATGAGAGCATTTTGCGAGTTAATGATTGTGCAGAAATCGGTTGGCAATTTTATGCATCCAGTATTTTCATGTAGAGCTACTTTTCCATCACCGATATCTAATAGTTGTTTTGAGAATATTTCAGCGGATGGATCTTGAAGCATTTGAACGCGCATATTTACTTTCAGCTGTCCTTTTTCAACATTACGCCACAGTAGAGATGATTTCAAACAAGCGTTGATCTCATCAGCGTACGTTGAACGTGGAATGACGGAAAGTGACTGAAATCACCTGAAAGGAGTAACAAAGTGTCGCCAAATAGTTTGTCGTTGTTTTTTATGTCTTTCAAAGCCTCAAGAGAATGTTTGTATGCCATAGTATATTCATCCCAGATGATAATTTTACACTGTTTCAGCACTGGGCCATGGAGGATTGCTTTTTTACGCTGCACACTCGTCTGGGTTATTTTGAATATTTAGTGGCAGCTTAAATGCTTAATGAGCTATTCTATCTCCATCTAATAAAGTTGCTGCAATGCCAGATGATGCAACGGCCAATGCGATGCCATTATTTGATCGTATTTTGGTGAGAATTAGTGAAATGAGGAATGTTTTGCCAGTTCCACCTGGTGCATCAAAAAAAATCCGCCTTGTCCTGCCAAAACTGCGTGCATAATGCGGTCATAAATGGTTCTTTGTTCTTCAATCAGTTATGGGACATTGCGAGCAATAATCGCTGCCATTTCTGCAGTATTGTAATGCAGTTCACGATTCATTTCAGTGTTCATTAAAGTAGACGCACTTCGATTTGGCGAATGCATACCGAAATGACTGAATGGTAAATTGGCAATGACTATGCAAATATCCTCAATAGCAATTAATGCTTGACCGAAAACGGTTTAGTCCCTAAACTTTCGTGAGTGAGAGAAAGCTTATTGTGTGAGAACGACAGGAGACCGGCTTCGCTCCTCATTCCTACTCTGTGTTGTTTACGGGGTGAGAAGTGACACCGGTAGACGCCTGGCGGGAATAACTGATCGAGAGGTAAGTGATAAATTATCAAACGCCAAGAGTAGAAATTATTAAAGTATTAATATCGCTATTAAAAATAGGAGTTGGTGGTAGAAAAGTAAAAACTTGGTTTGAATGTATTTTTTAATGTCGAATCATAAAAAAATTAAAATAAAGAATTTTGTCCAAAAAATAAAAATTTAGGGTGGACTACCCTTTTCACTTAGAGGTATGAAAACCAGTTTACGTCCTATTCTCAGACCTACTGAATATGCGCACAAAATTTCATAAGAATCGGTCTATCCGTTTCACTTATCTCGTGCCACTTATTTGAAATAATGATAATGAAGTGAAAGCGATTAGGTTTTTAGCAAATGTTTTAGATATTTTCGTTTTTTAACTGATGCAATATATGAATTTTTGAATTGAAGATATGTACAAAAAATGGAAAAAAATTAACTTTTCACTCGCCAAATTTGATGATTTTTGATTTGTTATAGACACTCTTTTTGCTAATGTAACACATGAGCAGGGTGATTTCGATGGTGGAACAGAGAAAAGTCACATAACTGGCGCGAAACCGATATTCGACGCTAAGCGAAACAGACAGGGGTAAAACAATTACGCGTTTTAAGGTTTTTAATTAATATATTTTCAACTAATTGCAATATCGGAATGAAAAACAGTTTACGTCCTATTCTCAGACCTACTGAATATACGCACAAAATTTCATAAGAATCGGTCGAGTCGTTTTGGAGGAGTTTGGCTACAAACACTGTGACATGAGAATTTTATATATCTTCTTTATATATAAAATATACGTGTCACAGTGTTTGTCCGCAATGGACTCCGAAACTACTCAACCGAACATAATATAATTTTGCACACTGTGTGTCATTTCGTCCAACTTAAAACATAGGATGGTTTTTATTTCAATTTATCACGCCATAATTTTTTTATTGCCGGAAATGTGAAGAATCCGGAAAAAACGTTGCCAGATTCCCGTAAGGGAATAATCGCAAAATGTGGTATTGCTCATGTATTTGTGGAAGCAGATATTACAAACTGAAATGCACGAAAGTTAAGTGCCTGGCGTATTTCGGAGTGTGGAATCCGATTTTCGAGTCAGTTTCTAAAAATAACCGTAAATTTGCCGGATATAGCCGGCCGACTGTATTTTAGACACACCATAACAGGGGCTTACATTAAAAGCCTTGAATCGTAAAAACTTGGACCCTGGCGTACTTCAAAATGTACAATCCGAATCTGATATCCAGTCTGAAAAATAACTGTAACTTTGCCGGATAATTCTGGGCGAACATTTATTACGCAAGCTGTGGCAAGAGTGTCTGTGGCAAGTGTCCCTTAATGTCTTGGTGCGGGAAAAGTGCGTTTCTGTTGTAATTCGGGATGGTGAACGAGAGTTTGAAATCGAATTTTAGAAATTCCTGTAACTTTGCCAGATAATGTCGGACGACCCTAATGCCCCTTCCAGGGACTGAACTTGCCGGCTCAGGTGAACAAAAGTAATTTCCAGTTGTATCTAGGGGCGGAAACGATAATTTGAAATTATATTTCAGAAACTTCAATAAACTTGCCGGATATTGTCTGAATTAAGAGAAAAGGCGAATGATTCGAGTCCCGCGTCCGGATTTTCATTATCTTTAGCGACTGAACTTGCTCGCGCTAGAGCATCAAAAGCCAGCTCCGTGTGCATTTTGGAGTGTGAAATGAGAATCTGAAATTGAATTTTTGGAGTTTTGATAACTTTGTCGGATAATTCCAGTCGACCGTATTTTAGACACACGGTAGCAGGGGCTTGCCTTAAAAGCCTTGGATCATGAAAACTTTGTCCCTGGTGTATTTCAAAACGGATAATCCGAATCTGATATTCAATATGAGAAATAACAGTAACAATGCCGGATAATTCAGGATGACCATCTTTTACGCAAACCAGGGCAGGAGGTCACACTTAAAGTCTTGGCGCGGGAAAAGTGTATTCCTGGTGTAATTTGAGATGGTTTAAGCGAGTCTGAAATCGAAATATAGAAATTCCTGTATTTTTGCCTGATAATGCCGGGGGATCGGAATATTCTCGGACCAGCCTATCTTGCCGACGTAAAATGAGTGAATGATTGAATATTAACTTCGCACTTTTCAGCTACACGAGGGCTTTTGGCGACTGACCGCGTAATTTTGAACCATGGTCAAGTGACGACACCTGAGCTGGCACGCCCTCTCCTAACTACCACACCACACTAACGGGAGGACGTTTGAGCTCTCGACAGATTTAACGTGAATCGCTCCCCTACACGGCGAGTTTTCGGTGGTACTGGTCTCGAACTCATGACACGCTAGCAATGATCCGATGCCTTGACCACTTGGCTACCGCGGCCACTGCCGACATAGAGACGCAAAAAGTGGATCTTGATTGTATTTCGGAACTGCCGATCCGAATATATTCTCAATCCAATTCAATATAATATCAAATCTACGTCAAATAATGCCAGACGAAAGTATTTTGCACGAACTGTGGAAAAGACTTGCTTTAAAATTCTTGAGGAGAGAGAAATGCTTTCCTGGTGTTTTTCTGGATGGGAAACATTAATAATGTGAAATCGGATTTTAGAAACTCCCGTAACTTTGCCGTATAATGCCAACCGACCATAATGTCACCCTTCAGAGACTGAACTTACAGTTGCAAGGGCGTCGAAAGTGGGCACCGTGTACTTCTCGGGGAAGAAGTACAGAATCTGGATACGGATTTTAAAAGCTTCTGTGAATTTTCTGGATATTGCTGGAATGAGGTCAAATGGCTTTGTGTTCGAGTTCCACCTCCGTATTTTCATTCCCCTGTAGCAACTAAACTTTTCAGGTGCAGTCGTGCGAAAATATGATTGCAATAGGAAATTGCATCTTCGGGGATTGTTGTCACTGTGTTAGATGGCGGAAAAACTGCACATTCCGCATCAGCTGCCAATGGACATTTATAAAATACAAGATGCAATGTGTACCATTGAAAAAAAGAGTGGATTGGCTACAGTATTACAAAGGAATTCAGTCATGATCAGGGATAAGTGTACCATGAACCATAAACATTCACTCAAAGCATTACATAGAGCTTTGCAAGATTTAAATGGCAACGAGAAAATATTCTATGTTGCTTTTGTATTACTGTGTCTGGTGATTTCCGACAGACATTAACAGCCATTACACGCTCTACTTTTGCTCACCAGATTAACATCTGTTTAAAACAATCGTTTTGATGGCGAAACGTGTAAACACTTCGACTGACCATAAACACGCGAGTACCATTTGCAAGATGATCAATCTGAGCAAATATTTCCTAACCAACTACTGAATATTGGAAACGGTGAAGTAGAACTTCATCCCAATACACAATGCATGGAATAACTAGCCGATTTATGTAATGTTCTTTAGGTAAGAAGGAACTGATTGAGAGTGTCTTTCCGGTTATACTGTATAATTATCTAGATAATTATTGCCTCTGTTATCTTGTTACTTAATCAGAAGAAATGTTGATATTGTGATGAAATAAACTTTCAGACACAGGATTGTTGCCAGTTGATCCAACGTTTTTTAAACCAACCGACATCATTGTTGATGAAAACAAAACCGTAAATTTTTCAACCGAGTTTTTGAATTCTCTAGATATATCAGGGGAATGTCATCACATAATCTTCGATTGGTTCCCTGGTTATTATCTGCGTAACTTAAATTCACCTAGATAATGCAACGGTGCACGTTTGATCATCAAAATATTATACCGGGAACTTCTTGATGAAAACATTTTGACTGTAATGTTTGAATGAAAATTCGGTTCTTTCCACTGTTATCGTCAGAATCTCTAATACCAAAAAAGGCTCAATTCCGATTCAAAAGGCTTCAATTCCGGTTCGTTTGGCTTTCGCGATGACCATAAATGAATCTGAAACCGAACAATATTCATTTGATACTTATTGTTTAAATTTAGATTTAGGGCAATTAATATATGATTTATGATTTTATGTATATATATACACACACTCTTTTGCAAAAAAGTCGAAACATCAAGCAGTTGTCCATCTCTGATGAAATTTCGTAGACATAGATATCTTGATCGAACATGCAAATGATCAAATTTTCAAGGACAATGAACATGAATTGCAGAAGTAGCACGCATTTCTGCTAAACAACTCGCAAACTATAAAACCGATAATAGAGGTGGAAAATTTACTTTTGTTCGTTTTCCCCATTATGATTTCTTAGAGAAACAACGAATGATGCCCTAACGACGTTTTTGAAGACCTTGTAGGCAAATGAATGACTTCGAGTGTGGTCGCAGTGTTGGAATGCGTTAATCTGGGTGGTCATACCGAGCAGCAGGTCGTCACTTACAACGTACAGACACAGTTGTGCAAAGGGATTGGCAGCAATGGTTGCTGTGAGGAACTTATCGGCTCTGTAAGACCAAGATGCTCAAATGCGAGGCAAGATCAGATGGTTCTTTTACAGGCTTGAACTACTCCAACGGTATCAATGTCTACTATTCAACGTACTGCAACCTCTTCACTATACCCCCCTTCGTAGTACTTTCCACCATTTCACGGTGCTTGGCTGAGGTGGGGTTACGTTCATAGAGACCTTTAAGACGTCTGTCTTTGACCCCACAACATCGGCAGAATCGTCTGGAGTGGTATCGCAGTCATTCTTCATGGTTGCCAACGGACTGGGATCGCATGGTGTTCAACGGTGAATCTCCCTTTACTCTTGAAGCAGATGATCATCGTTTCCGTGTCTGAAGAGGCCGGGGCCAGTAGTCGCAATGTCTTTGTCTTACAAATGCATACAGCCTTAAACCCTGGTTTGGGGGCTATCTAAATGACAGCAGGTCATCGCTAGTCATTCTCCATAGATCTTTAAGAGCTCAACGATATGTTGATATCATCCTGGGGCAGTTTGTATAATCCTTTATGGCACATTATCTGAGATCTAGTTTCCAACAAGATAATGCCTGGCTCCATAACACTCATATATCTCTAAACTACCTTTGTGCCAGTAATACTCTTCTTTGGAGAACAAGGTCACCAGACCTTTCACCAATCGAACATGTCTGGGAAATGGTAGGATACCAGATTTGGATAACCCGAAATATCACAGATCTGGAGCAACAATTCATGAATTCCTGGCAGAATGTATATCAGGATGACATTAGAAACCTCTATCACTCTTAACCGAGACATATACAAGCATGTATCGTCGTCAAGGGTGGTTTCACCAACTACTGATTTGAACATTCAAGTTGTAATCGGGAGACGTGTGTGGGCTCTATGGTCTTAATATTTTTTTTATCTTATTATCTATATATGAGCTGTACACATATTTAATTTTATTTAAAACAATCCCTTCCTTCATGATGCTTCGATTTTGTTTGCAAATATATATATATATATATATATAATATAAAAATAGTTTTAACCCTAAGTATAACCAGACAACAATAATCAATATTCTCTACAGTGGCATTATAACAAACTCTTGACCTTAGGAGCCAAGATTGCAGGTTTAAACAAAGTTTTGTGACTAGTCAATCTTCACCTGTAATTTGCCTATTCACTGGGCCGTAGGGAGGAAAAAGAAATATTAAGAAAAGTGTAATTATTACAAATAAAATACACACAGTACTATGTGTATATATATATATATAATTATTCTCTACTATATAGAGAGACAAATCAATACACACCAATAGAACACTAAAGATAAACGAAACTTAAAAAGCAGATATTAGAATTTTGTTACATTTATGTATAAATTAGATATAGGGCAATTAATATATGATTAATAATTATACAAATATAACCATTTATCATATATTAATTCTCCTAAATCTGTTTTAAAGTTATACAATAATAAGCAATATACATATGTAAATAACTTCTAAATTTTTATTTATTTCTCTATTCAGAAGATCAATTTGAGACTTATCATTAAAAATTATATATAATATTGATAATTGTTATCAAAAAATAAATTATGGCTTGCATATTTTATTATTCAAAATTGGAACCAAAATTTAAAAAATCACAAGTAAAAAAGAAATTTTTTTGATCAACTTTACTTTTTAGTACCTTATTCACTTAAAGATTTGGAGAAATTCTTTGTTTATTTTCACCACACGCAACTTAATGTTGCAGGGAAAAAAATCATGGCGCCACTTATTATCGAAAAGTGTAAGAAATAAACAATTTTTTGCAACTCTCTCCCTGATCTTTCTTGACTCTAGAATCTTCAGAAAACTGAAGTGGACAGTTGAAAGAACAAAATTTATGAACTTATACCCGCTATTATTCTTAAAAAAACTAAAATAAATATCTTTATTTTTTGTATATATAGCGCTTATTGCTATCATGTGCATTTGTGCCTGATTTTACTCATTCCACGTGTTTGAAGAGCATGTGAATCGTATAATTTTTTTTTTCCTTACTTATATATTTAATATTTTCTTTTTCTCCAATGAACTTAATAATCTCAATAAGTTTTTACTATGCCTTACACTGAAGGTCACTGAGTTATCACTGACTGTTTATTTTTTGCACTTTCGTATCATGTTGACCTTATGAAACATCAGAATTTCCCGATTTCCAGAAATTTCAACATATAAAGGTGGGGAAACCTTACAGAATATTCCTTGTGTGTTTGTGATTCGTTCACATTCTTTTTCAAAACAACTCTCGTATGTATCACTCTGAATTAAAATATTCGATGATAGGAGATGCACAGTTAAATATTTGATTTGGCATGTATATGTATTTCATACATCTATGTTAAATTAATGCGCAGTTATTCGTTAATTAGATTTTATTAATACTATTAATTGTTAAAAGTAAGCGTTCCATTTATTAATATGTTTTTCCATTAACGATATTTTTCAAATGTCAAAATTTCATTTTTTATCTATTTTCTTTACATCAATTGAATATTAACAAAGAAGTCAATGATGCAAAATTTTAAAGCGACTTGTTAAAGAAACAGGTACGGTGTGCGTCTATTTAATACATATTTTATGGATTTGAATGATATATTCTTTACTTTTACTTTTTGTGTATATGTATGTGTGTGTGGATGAAGAGGTCTCAAGTACCTGTCGAACTTTTCGAGAATTGTAGCTCCTGGAAGAATTGTTTTGTAATAGTGACGTCATTTTCCCCACAAACACACCTGTCTTTATATTTCGCTTAGGTAACGAGAACTATCCTTGTTCGGAAATGGAAGGAGTCTGTGCTCCGGGATTGAAGGTTTACCTGGGATAGTGGAGGAATTTCTTAAGTAATCACAACGGTGATACGTAAGTTCATCCTTTCGACTCTTCATTCAGTCTCTGCTCTTTGATACGAAAATTAATTTCTTTAGCTTAACGTTATTTTATGAGTACTCTATTGTTAATTTAGAGAAATAGCTTTAAAAATTTAAATTAGAATGCTTGTTTCTTTAAAAGTTAATGAAAGAAAATAAATTAGTGGAATATATAAATAATTTTTTTTAAACTGCGGATCCCCGGGGTTGCGTGAAGGTCTCTCATTTAATGTTAAGATTTTCCTCTTGTTAAGATTCTTAATGTTAAGGTATCCGACTACGTTCGGAACCATGGTTTAAAACAAAGAGCAGAAATGGATGATTTTTATATTTAGTGCCGCTTGGATTAGAATACATATATAAAATTGTTTTAAGAATATTATTAAAATAAAAAATATTTAAATGCAATATTTTGGCAAAAAATGAATTCTAAATTACCTACTTTCAAAACATTATCCTTTTATGAAAACTGCTTCTATAATAATAATATTTTGATTATATAAAGCTAAGATTTCCCCAGAGGGCCTAAATTAGGAATATTGAAAAATTCACATTATTTTCAGAGTTATTACCAATTGAAATAATTATCGGTGTTTTTTTCTTAAAATTTCTCCACTCTGTTGTATTAGAATATGGATAAATCCGCTTCAAGTTATATAATTCAAAAATTCTAGTTCAGGCTCTGTACAGAGGCTATGTGTAGGCAAAATATTATTATTATAGAAGCACTTCCTATAAAAGGAGAATGCTTTGAAGATAGGTAATTCTAAGTTCATGTTTTGCCAAAATATTACATTTAAATAATTTCATGCTGTAATAATATTCTAAAAACAATTTTATACATGTATTCTAATCTAAGTGACACTAAATATCATAAAAATTATCCATTTATAATATTTTACAAAATAACAGTTCCGAACGCAGTATACCTTAAGAGTTTCCTCTTGACTCTGAAAGGCCTCATGTAAAAATTGAAAGGTATCCATCCTAAACTAGATAACTACTATAACATGCATTTCGATCAATAATATTAACTCAGGTGTTTTTTTCACTGTTTGTAACTACATAGCCATGATTACTGAGGAATATTTTCAAAAAAAATGAAGAAATATTTGTCCAGAAATTAATACTTGGATTCATAGCGTGTCAATTCGGTAATGATTGCATTTAAATTCCTCAGCCATGTGTTGGTAGTCAGGGAGAAATATTCAAAATCTTGGGGGGCCGCGACGTCAGATTGATACATAAAGGGGGTCCACGGCGATTGAAATTTTAGGACTGCTTTTGAACATCAAATCTTGAAAGAATCAACGAAAGGTTATTTTAAGTTGCGTTCCTCATCATCACCTTGTTCGTCTTATTGTATTATTTTGGTGGGTTATTTTAAACATAAAAATCCCAGTCAAAATATTTTTTATAAAATATATGTATATAAACATTGTTTTCTTAACATATTCCATGTATTCTTATTTATAATAAACTCAATTATTTAAACATTGTACAAAATTGTAATTAAATAATTAATTTATATAAGGTTTCTCTGTCTAAAAAATTTTCTGCTGTTATTAAAGCTGAAGTATTATGAATGAAAAGTGTCTTAATTTTAGATATGTAATTTTTTTTAAAGTTTGAAGCTTCTAATTCATAATTAGTTTATTTGAATTCAGTTAGAGATGTAGAATTTTACTTACGAATTCGTTGTATCTAAGGTTTTCTTTGAAACTTATTTATAGGTTATTTTTTTAAGTTTTTTAATAAGTTGTATACTAGTAAAATGTAGAATACATATTTATATTACTTATAAATGCAACCTAAGTTAAGATAGTTGTTTTATAAAACCATTGAAAATGCAATCCAAAATAATTTCTAAAATATGTTCAAATTATTATTGATTGAAAAATACATTACAAATTGTGTATAGTTATACAATTGCGACAAATTGTGTTTTTATGAAATAATTTGATTTATGTAATAAAATTTAACGCAGAAATTGATATAAAGATTTACAACACAATTTATACATACAATTTACATACAGTTTATTGATGAAAATTTTTAATTTATTCATTGAGTTTTTTAGAACACAAATCTGACTTTTTAAATTTTTTTGAACATGAAGCTTCTGGAGCATAGTTTAAATATAAAAGTACGTTTTTGGACACAATGCATGATTTTTTTAATTTTTGCTAGTAAAATAGTCTTTAAAAAATTCATATCCATATCGTGTTTCTTTTTTCTTTTTTTCCTTCAGTATTTCATTTTCAGATAATGAGAAAATTTTCCTTTTAATTAACAAATGTATTATTATAATATAATTAAGATTTCTATTATTTTTTCAAATTATTTTTTGAAATTAAGCAGATACTTCTCAGAAGCAAGAAAAACAGAACTAGACAATAATACATATTTTACACATTAATTCTTCTACGTGACATATTCACTTACTAAAAAACAAACTAAAGACAGTGTAATGAATCTAATATATATATATATATACCAAAATATTTATCAAAGTAAATATTCAACTCTAAATAAATCTTTGTTAACGTCAACACGCTAACTTTTGCTTCGATAACTATTCATTCTTGAACAAAAAAAATATTATTGGACATAACATTTAAATAAAAATTATTTTATCTATAAAATAGAGGGACACTCTATTGAAAGAAAAGACAGTTAATGATATAAATGTTAATAAGACCTTTTTATAAATTAATCGACACTTTAATGATAAAGCATAACTATCCACTGTCATTCCTTATACATTGTAAATAGTTTTTGGATAGATATATATGATATATATATATATATGATAGTTGTAAGTTATTTATATAACACGCGGAAAACTATAAAGATTAATTTTACTGAAGAACAGCTGTTTCTATGTATCAACGTCTATATTTTCTAGAAATGTACTAATCGAATAAGCGAGTTTTATACTTGAGAAAAAACTTTTAAAAATAAATTTCGTAAGAAGCTGAAAATAATAAATAGGATCATTAAACCTACAACAACAAATCATTTATTTCAAAAGTGCAAAATAATAGCGAACAATTTAATTTAAAATGCAAAAAATATGTTATAACCGTATTTTGAGATTTAATATTATTAATTATTCTCACATTTTTACTTTTTAAACAATTTCCCCCCGTTATTATGTTTCTTTTAAGGCTGTTTTCGCCATATGTACGAGAGCGCGAACATAACGTGGAGCACATCTTCGGACAGAAAAAAATGCTTCAATTTTTATAAACATTTGTGGCATTATAACTCATGCATTTATGTGTTTATAATATAATGTTTTTAAAATTTCAGAATATTTCATAAATAGTGAGTTTTTTCTTTTATCGCGTTAAGGGATAGCTCGTTTAGCATTACGATATAAGAGAAAAATGTGAAACCATTTTATGGAAAAAAAATGTTTCAACTCGGATAAAAATGAGTAGTAAAATAAAATAAGTGATTCTGGACGGGATAGTGAAGCCAGAATGTAATATTTTAATGTCGGAGTACTTTTATATCTGAAAAAATACTCCGAATTTCGGTCCTATTTTTTAACATTTGTCGAAGACAGCCTTAAGTTAAAATTACGACTACCCTAAAATTGCGAATTTTGCCAAAAATTGACAAATTTTTTATGGTTTCATTTTATATGTTATCTTATTTGCTTTATAAAAATACCAAGTTTATTATATTCCGTTCACTAGAACAAAAACTACAAGTGTTTTAGTAAAAGCAGATGTCATTACTTTAAAAACTTTAAAACGCATTTTACACGAAATGTGTTTTTTGAAAATGCTCCAACGGGGCCAACGATTGCTAGAATAGTTTTGAAAATAAATAACTAAAATTTTTTGTGCATGTTCTGTATAATATTAGAATTGTTTTAACCTTCAGATTTATCAATCACTGCTTCATTACAAAATTTACAGTCCCTTATGTTAATATAATCACTGTTTTTTTAGCAATTTTATATAATAACTAAGATAAATTCTAGTTTTTGTAAAAATTAAAATATCTCTTATCCTGAAGGTCATTTGAAAAATGAATAACATAGCAACACATCAGAATTGAAAAATTGAAAATTTATTCATAAACTTTTGGTACAGAATGGACCCAGTTTACGTTGTTTTTTGTAAATTTTTACCCATTTGTTCCCATTTTAGTAATAATAATTTCTTTTTCTCTTCTTAATTTTAGCAAATTTTTTCTTAAAATGTACTAAAAAATCTAAAAACCACAAAAAAAATTCCCCATATTTTCCTTTTTTAACAAAAAGTTGTCGCAAGTAGTCGGATACCCTAAGATCAGCAGACGAAATAACATTTCATCCCTCTATCCGTTTTGACCCGAACATTGACCACGATTATTTAGTTATCTGCAGCCATATTATATCCAATAGAGTATCTCAGGGATAACCAGTTTCCACCAGCCGCCATCGTTTAAATGATACTCCCACCGATTCTTTTTTTGTGGATAGTTTAAATTTAAAGAAAGCTCAATAGTCAATGATGAGGAAATGTCTCTTGTTTCAGTTAGCTTGCTTAAAAAAACCGTTTCCTTTTTCAGATGACCTAGTACCTGATAAAGTGGTAATTGAATCAGTATCATCAATATAATCACCATGGAACAGCTCACAAATTTTTTTCGAAAGACTATATTACCCAATTTTTCCAATTACATGAAAAACGGTAGCAGCTCCCTTTTGGACTATGACGATGGTGAGCTAATTTCAAACGAAGATAACCAGACATCCCCAGTGGACGAATCAGAACATTTCAGTGCTCAATTAAGTATTACGGAGCAGGTCTCCAATTTAAGCAATGCCACCATAATCTATGGAAACCACACAACTGTTGATGACTACTGGAAAGAAGACATGAAGTTCGTTCTAGATTGCCTGTTGTTGCTTCTCCTGATTCTCATAATGCTGGCTATGGGATGTGAAATCACAGTGAAAAGTGTAAAGTATTCTTTTTTTACCTTTTACATTTTTCTGTCATTTTATAATTATGATTAAGCTCAAAAATTTATTTATTAAGTTTAATATTCATTACTTGTATAAAATTACGCATAAAAAAACTTGTTGGGATTATCTAGAAGTTTTTGAAATATTTATAACAAAGAGTTTTAAATTTTAATTTTAAAAAAAACTTTACACGAAATCATATGTAAGATTCAAAATGGACTTCCTTCTAGAGAAGGGGTATCAAACAAAGAACGTTTTGGGGGCCCTGTCAATATATAGGTCACAATAATATAATAAAATAAAATAAAAATTCTCCCGAAATAGGAGACATAGTAGTAGCGAAGAGATGTGAAGTGCCAGGACATAAGTGGTCGCGGTAGCCGAGTGATCAAGGTATTGAATCATGGCTGGCATGTCACGAGTTCGAGCCCATTTCCACTAAAGACCCGCCGTAAAAGGGAGCGATGCACGTTAAATCTATCGAGAGCTCAAATGTTCTCCCGTTGGTGTGGTAGTTAGGAGAGGGGGTAGCAGCTCAGGTAACGTCCTCGTCACTTGACCATGGTTCAAAATTACGAATTCCGTCGCCAAAAGCCTTCGTGTAGCTGAGCAGTGCGATGTTAATATTCACTCAGTCAGGACATAAGCATTAAATTTTTTCTTGTCCTTTTACATATGTTTATTTTTATGTATTATTCGAAATAAACCTACGTTTCAATGAATATTGATTTTTTTTACAACACACCTACAGTTAAACCTAATTTGTTTGACCCAAGTTAACCTTTGAGTTTGACACCATTGTTCCAGAGCAGTGTCAACTCACGGCCGTCAACAAACATTTTTGCGGCCCGACCAATTTATTGGGACTCAATAATATATAATAAAATAACAAAAATTCTCCCAGAAAATAGGAGAACGAATGTCAAGATTTAGGTCGTAAACTTCAAATTTTTCTTTTATGTATGTTTATTATAATGTATTATTCGAAATAAACCTACGTTTCTATAAATATTGATTTCTTTTTCAGCCAGCCTAAAGTTAAACCTTGGCCCTAGTTAGCCTTCGAGTTTGGCACCCTTGTTGTTCTAGAGTATTTTATGATAATTATTTTCATTTTATTTATGAAAATAAAAAGTAAGAAAAAAGCAATAAAAGTTACAGTATGACCTATACTTTCTCCACATACCATAATATCAAAAACAAATGTGCCACTTTTTAGTAATAACTCAATTAAAATATTTTAATCGATTATCAATGAATTCTTTTAACGCTAGATTGAAGATAAAGTTTAATGGAATTCAATAATTGGAATTGTTTCAATGACACATACATACATACTTGACACATACTTTTATTCCGTTCCACCTATACTAAAAAGGCTATAGATTTCTTAAAGGTATCCGACTACGTTCGGAGCCGCGATTGTGCAAAAGCATACAAACGAATATTTCTTTTAATATTTAGTGTCACTTAGATTAGATTACACGTATAAAATTGTTTTAAGAATATTATTACAATAAAAAATTATTTAAATGCAATATTTTGGCAAAAAATAAACTCAGAATTACCATTTTTTTTGTTAAAATTTTTCCACTCTGATATACTAAAATATAGGCAAATCCACTTCTAAGTTATATAGTTCAAAAATCCTAGTCCATGCTCCGTACAGAGGTCTGAGCTACATACATAGCCAAAATATTATTATTATAGTAGCATTTTCCTCAAAAAGAGAATATTTTGAAAATATGTAATTCTTCGCTCATTTTTTGTCAAAATAATGCATTTAAATAATTTTTATTGTAAAAATAGTTTTAAAACACTTTCATTAATGTATTCTAATCTAACTAGCCCTAAATATTAAAAAATATTCGTTTGTATGCTTTTGCAAAATCGTGGTTCCGAACGTGGTCGGATACTTTAATGTAGAAACTTCTTTTGTGTCTATAAAACTAAATTTTGTTTTTTCTTACAATCAAGAAAAAAATCCTTCCATTTTCCTCAGCTTCTATCAATTTTTTATACTCTTTCATAGGATTTTTAAAAGTTTAAGCAGAACATATTAAAAACTCTTATTAAAAATAGTTATCAGTCCTATTTTTGTAACTAAAGTTTAACTATGTAATCTAGTGACATTTTTAATATAATCAAGCGTCTATTTATATTACTAAATTCTTCAAAATAAAACATTTCCCAATTACACGTACAAGGTTGTCCGATACTATTGTTTATGTTTGAAACTACCGTGACCTTCACTTTTCAAACTTGGAAGATTAAGATTGGAAGGTATTGGAAAAACCAAAATTTTCAGATAGAGATCTGTTTATCAACACATCCGAAAATCATGACGTCGACGCGATTTATTATGTTAACAAAGACGCAGAGAGTTTTTAAAGAAATTTCTTAATAACCAAGAACTTTCCTAATTAAAAATCATTTCACTTTTTCCCTTTATTTTGAGTTAATAAGGAAGACAAATGAAGTTGTTTGAAATTGAGGGATGTATCACTTACAAAATGATTAAATCTACATACATTGATATTAAATTTTGTAGCAAGTGATTAAAAAGACAATTTTATTACATAAAAAAGTAAGGGACTTTTTTGCTGCTTTCCTTTTTTTTCAAATGATAAATTTTGATTTTTTTTTTCTTATAAAAATAAGAAGAAAACAGAAATTTATCTATCCCCACAGATTTTAAATACATTTCTCAAAAAGAAAAACATAATAAATGTTTTTAGTGGGTAAAAAAATAGTTTATTATTAAATTACTTTAGAAAGGAACTCCTGTTATTTTTTTTTCTGTGAATGTAAAATAGTATGTAATAAATAATCTGTAATGATTTATAACAAAATAATATTTTGATTTATTTTATAAATCATGCAATAGTTTAAATATGTAAATTTCTATAGGTGATTCTATCGTAATAAAACTTTGGACTTTTAAAGAGCTACATGCTTTAAAAAGCTTCCGAAAGTAATTAGAAGTGTTAATGGTTTTATTTAAATATAATTCAGTTTCATATTTGACTGAATTCGAAAGGTTTGAAAGTTATTTTCTTACACTTTATTTATATTAAAATTAATTATGTACAATTACATAAAAAAGAAATTCAATCCTGTTTTCTTATTTTTTTTTTCTATATAGTAACTGAATCATAAAATTTTAAAAACTTTTTACTTCGTATTTTTTGATGAAATGAAAAAAATCTTAATGTGAGAGCCAAAATATATTTAAAAACTAAAAATCTCTGGCGAGTTTTTTTTCCAGTCGTTTTATATAAAAGAAAGAACTTGATAAATGATCATTTAAATATCAGATGTGTCTCGCAAAAAGTAACAAAAAAAATTATGTTAAATACAAGAAATAAAAGCAAAAGGAAGCTTGTATTTAACAACATTAACTATTTTCCATTTAGTCAAACTATTACAAATTTTGAGTGTTTCCCGGAATCAAATTTATTTTTCAGACAATGCCTGAAGGTTTGATTAAGAAACACGACCCATTACAAAATGACAGTAATATTATTCATTCAAATTTATTGAAGTGAAATCCAGTGATTCCGTCACTAATGTAGTATTTTACGACTTTTATTGAAGCTTTCGGATGATGCTGACAAAATAAATAAAGGCAAGCATGATTGAGGACTGTCAATAAGATGATTGTGCTTTAAACTGTTGAAAAGATACTTGGCAGATGTAAGGAGAAAATGACGTTGTCTCTTTCCTCTAGACCTTGACATCTTTCAAGAGATGCGACATTTCTTTATTTTGAATAAAATTAATCTTAGAACAGAAGATATTGTTTATAAAAAAATCGTTTCTCGCAAAGGGAAATTGAATACATTTTTTCAAATGTCAAAAGGCTTTTTTTCCACAATCTAAGAAAATATATTAGAGGAAATTTCAATTGGATATGTTTTTTACGCAATCTTAATTATAATTTTTAAAACGTAATTAGTAACGTACGCTTAAAACCAATTCTTTAGCCAATTTCAAAATCATATGTTATATTAACTAATATTTCAAGATATTGCTACGGTACATAAGCTATGTTTCAACAAAAAATGAAATAACTATTTATATTATATTTTAATAAAACTATTTCTTAACAATAACTTACATTTTTAAGTTCTTTAAGTCCAAAACAATATTTTATACAGCTTGAAAAATTAATTTAATTAACGTTTTACTTATTGCAGACAAACAGACAGAAAGCAAAATTAAAAAAACAAGTAATATAAAAAAAATTTAAGTCAATTCCTACTAGGTTAACAAAGAAAATTTTTATTTTTGTTACTTTTTATTAAATAGTTACAATTAATATAAATATGTAAATACACGTGACACACACACAGAATCACAATATTAATTACAAATTAGAAAGGGATGGATGTATATATATTCCATTTTCCTTTCTATATATTGTGTTGGACTATTTTTTTGTTGTTTGTTACTATTTATTCATTCATTAAATTTAATTATTCTAATAAAATAGTATAGTAAAAAAGAAATCAGATTCTCTGAAATTAGACCGTTTCAAGTGGAATTCGAACCCACGACTTTGGATTAGATGTCCAACATCGAACACAACGAACGAGTTTCCTTATTATATATGCTGTTGGGCTATTATTTTTGTTTGTTACTATTTATTCACTTTTTAAAATTAATTAATGAACTAATAGTTGAAAAAACTGTATTAGTTCAAGTATCATTCACTACAAGTTTGAAAAAATGTATTTGAACTTGAATGGATGTATAGAAAGTATTGTATTAACGATTGAAAATTTGAACAAGATATATATATATATATATATATGAGTGAACTAACAGTAGAAATTGAATAACGGAAAATATAGAACGGACGGAAGTAAATTTCTGGATTACTTTAGAACTCGTATACCGTATAATTTCTGTATAAAAGCTCTTTATTTTAAAAGGCCTAGTGGTCGTGGTCACGAACTCTTATACGCCGTATCATGAGTTCAAGTCCTAATGCCCCTGAAGACCCGCCATTTAGAGGGGCTGACGCACGTTAAATCTTGTAAGGCTCGAAGTCCTCATTTTGGCTTGAGTAGTTTGGAGAAGGGTGCCAGATCAGATGTCCTTATCAATTGGCTGAGATTTAAAATTACGAGGCCCGTTGCCAATAGCCCTCGTGTGGCTTTATAGTGAGGAGTTAATACACACTCACTCTCTTAAAAAGAGAAGGGGTTTTTTTATACTAAGGAAAATGTATAAATAATAACAAAATGCTAATATTTATAATACCTTTGGGTGTGTCCTGGGAATGGTTGAGAACATTACTATGCTTGTAATCGTGAGTTTTTGTATGTGTATAAAACCCTGACCTTCAGAAGTAAAGCTCATTATTTTTCAGAAATTAAAGTTAAGGTATCCGACTACCCTAAAATTGTGAATTTTGCCAAAAATTGACAAATTTTTTTATGATTTTATATTATAGGTCATCTCTTATTAGCTTTATAAAAATATCAAATTTATTATTTTCCGTTCACGAGAACAAAAACTACAAGTATTTTAGTAAAAGCAGATGCCAATACTCTGAACAAGTCTCTCTCGCCAAATTTTAAAATGCGTTTTACTCAAAATGTGTTTTTTTAGAAAATGCTCAAACGGGGACAGCGACTGCTCAAAAATTTTGAAAATAATTAGCTGAAATTTTTTGCGCACGTTCTGTATAATAGCAGAAGTGTGTTAACCTTCAGATTTATCAATCACTGTTTTTTTTTACAAAATTTATAACCCCTTATGTGAATATAACCATTGTTTTTATAAGCAATTTCATGTAATAACAAAGATAAAGTGGTCTAATTTTTACAAAAATTAAAATATCTCTTATCCTGAAAGTCATTTCAAAAATGAATAACATAGTAACACATCAGAATTAAAAAATTTAAAATTTATTCATAAACTTTTGGTACAGAATGGGCCGCGTTTATGTTATTTTTTGTCAATTTTTGCCCATTTTTCCCCATTTTAGTCATAATAATTTCTTTTTCTCTTCTTAATTGTAGCATATTTTTCTTAAAATGAACTAAACAAATCTAAAAATAACAAAAAAAATCCCCATATCTCCATTGTCTTAAAAAAAAATTGTCGCAACCAGTCGGATACCTAAAACCTATGTCACATGTAAGAAATATACACAAACAGCAAGGACATCTCATAGCAAATAATATTTAATTACCTTATTCAAAATAATTTAGAGGTATTAAAAGTTTTTAATAAAAAAAAACCATAGAAGGCTCTTTTTGATACTACGCAAGCAACTTCGTAATAACTCCTCATTGATTTTTTTAGGGAAAAAAAATAGGTTTATGACAGCTATATTTCTTTCATCTCGTAAATATTTAGAATAAATTGTTGATATAATTATGTTTTCGAAAAGTAAATTTTATCAAAGGGTCAGGATTTCTCAAGAAAATTTGGGTCAAATTGTGTAATTTATAAATAATATCTATGTAATAGGGTTTTTAGGATTAACCCTCTCCCCCCCCCAACTAAACAGGTTCATAAATTATCTCAATTACATTAATTCTATTACATGAAAATCATTATAAATTATTAGTTGGTAATTAATATTTCTATTAATGTAGTAATTTGCTTATTAATCAGTTTTTAGGTATGTTTACATCAAGTCAAAAATTTTCCACCTTATTCTTTAAGGTTGGTTCGCCTATTGGTTCTTTCAAATTTGCTGTGTGTTTTATTTTCAAAAGTACAGAGAAAACTTAAAAAACAGATTGAACAGCAAGGTGACAATAATTAAGCTTTATCTTTGTCAAAATTCAGGGATATATATTTTTTGTGATGTTTGGTAAACAATTGAAGTTCTGATTTTGAGAAGGATGAATTTTCGACAAAAAAATTATATTTACTTTTTTTTTACTTTCTGGAATGGAAAGGGGTAGCCTTGAAAAATCGTTTATCTTACATTAATAATTGGCCTCAATTTCTGAATGTTACTGGGACAGGTTTGTTTATTTTCTGGAAATCAGATGAATGTTCCGACAAACGGTCTCTTGCTTAATTCTAAGTCATATTTCTTTCTATCGATTAACTTTGATATATTTCTAGATTTTTGTCGTAAAGTTATGCTTCTGTAAAACTTTTTTATTGAGCACACATATTACACGATAAATATTTAATGTCAAGAATTTTGGAAAATAACGACAAATTAATGATAATTCCGGTTAAATTTTTAATTTTTAAGCAACATTTTTTTTTAGCTCGGTTTTAAGTTAAATAGCATTTGAGAAGTATTTTCAAGTCCTTTGTTCCATTTTCGTGAGGTTTATTTTCATATAAACTCGTAAAATCTCATTGCATATAAACGATTTCTACTCGATCTATTTGTAAAAAGGAAAGAAAAAAAGCTAGCAGAATAAATATTTATGAAATAGTCGTGCAGTCTTGAAAATTCTCATTGTTAAAGAAATAAAACTTTGTTTATGGCCGTGTTAGTCCAGTGGTAAACGTTAAATCTGTCAAGGCTCGAAGTCCTCACGTTGGAGTGATGTGGAAGCAGTTAGTGTGCGTCTAATTCTTTATCGCATGACCTTGGATCTAAATTATGAGGTCCGTTACCAATAACCTTGTTAATAAACACTCACTTAACCTTTTTTGTATGAAACAGATAAATCAAACAAAAAAAAGAAAAGATTTTTAAAATGAAAAGTTACTTTTACTTTTCAAGAAACTCAGTTAAAAAATTTTTGTTAGTCTTAAACATTTTAGTTTAAGGCTAAGAAGGGCTAATGAACGAAAAAATAATATTCTTTTAAGGTATCGGAATAATTTTTTGTGTGTTAAGGTAACCAAAATAATGATATGAAATAAAGTGAACATAATAAAATAGCTTTAAAAAAACATTAATTTCAGATTATTTATAATTTATAGATAAGGATTTCATTTTTACTCCGTAGAATTTCGTCAGCTTTGTTCAAACACAATAAACAGAAAAACTGCATGTAAATTTGAAATATAATTATTTGCCTGTTTCTAGTCATTTTATTTTCTACTAAGAAAAAAAGTTATAAAAATATAAAACCATCGGTTATTTTTTAAGCAATTAAATAAAATGCATGTCACCATGAAAACGTGAACTGGTTTTTGACAATATATATAAAAACCCTATAAAAAAAACTTCCACTCTTCTAAAATAATTCTACCTCACGCTTTGAAAAAGTCATATTTTATGCCACGGAAACTCTAACAAAATATTATTTTAAAAACTAAACTTAATTTAAATAATTCATTTGTATAGGTTTTTTAACTTTGTTTTATTTATTCTCAGCACACACATAGAGCTCCAGGGAAAAAATTTATTCCTTGCGGATTTCCTTGCAAATATTTACAAAATAACAGATGTTATAAATGTGGGTGCTCTTTTGTTTAATATATGTATTTACTTACGTATTTTCCTATTATAATCGAATAAATGTTAGTTTCCTGTAATTGAAAGGAAATACTAATATTTTTCTAATTACTGTGTAAATTTCGATTGATATAAACATGACTAAAAACTGCTGCTCCCTCAATCATCGAAGAGCCTGTTCAGTACTTTTACTAAGAGTTCCCTTAAGCATTCATACTATCAGTGGCGTAACAGAGAATATTAAACCCCCCCCCTCCCCCCCATCAAAGTCAGGATTTGGGCCCCAACTCGGATCTTACAAAGGGTACTTAAAAATTTAAAATCACGCCCACATTACAACATTTAACTGATCTCCTACAAATTAAATTCAAGTTTATTAATTTTATAAGTAACCGTAGTTTCTGTTATTCCATATACTTTCCTGGAAAGTAAAATGATCTGTGTGTGTGTGTGTGTGTGTGTGTTGTGTGTTGTGTGTGTTTGTGTGTGTGTTGTGTGTGTGTGTGTGTGTTGTGTGTGTGTGTGTGTGTGTGTGTGTGTGTGTGTGTGTGTGTGTGTGTGTGGTGTGTGTGTGTGTGTGTGTGTGTGTGTGTGTGTGACGTCAATAATCTAATCACCCTCTTCTTAAAAAATTTTACTTTTTTTATAAAATTATTTCAATACAGGATCATCCTAAATGAAGTATTTTCAGTTCATTGTCTTGAATTCAAAACTATATCTCATGTGTGTTCCCTCCAAATATCTGTTAATATACAAGGTCGGCCAAAAACTATCCAACCTTGAATTTTCTTACGTACAGAAGAGATTCTAAAGTGGCGCCACTGTGCACAGAGGGAGGTGACAGCTTAAAGCGCATGCTTGAATGTTTTTCCTCCGTTCCAGTTTACCAATCGTTTTTAGTCAACAGCAGTTAAATGAGCTGCTGTTGAGGTGTTTGTCGGATTTTTATATCTCTAAAGATGACTGAAAGACTTGAGCAGAGGTACTGCATCAAATTTTGTCAAAATTAACAATTCGTAGATTCAGAAAGTGTTTTAAAATGATGCTATGGGGGTCACACAAATATAGGAGGGGCTTAAATGATTCAAAAGTGGCCCACATCAGAGGAGAGTGACCCGCTTTCTGGTTGGCCACAAACCTCTCGAAATGCAGTTGTTGTTATAAAGGTGAAAAATCTGATAATGAAAGATCGTTGTTTAACCGTATAAGAGATTTCTGAATAAGTTGACATCAGTACAGGTTCTTCAGATGCAATTTTGTATGGACATGCACAGAGCACCTGCGAAATTTGTTCCTAAGCTTGTTCCAGTGGAACAGAAAAACTCCATCTCGCAGTTGTACAGGACCTACTGGACACTGTCAACGCTGAAACTGACATCTTGCGACTTCTGGATGTTCCCTAAAGTGAATACGCCATTGAAAGGAGGATCCCGTTTTCTGAGTAGTGATGAGATAGGGCAGAATGCCACGCGGAGTTGAAAACTATTCCAAAAAAAGCCTTTTAGAAGTGTTTTCAGCAGCGGAAGAAAGGTTGGGCGCAAAAGACCTATTTTGAATTTTATTATGATCCCAATTCCCCCCCCCCGCAAAGCAACTAAGATATTTTTTCTGATCAAAGGTCGGATGCTTTTTTAACAGAATTTGTATAGTTCACTTTAGAAATGTAGACAGTGGATAGATATAACAACTGAAATATGATAATGAAAGAAATCTACTCGTATTATACTTACCGTAAAATTCGGCGTATAACACGCATCCATACTTTAGAGCTGTAATTTTTAATTTTGGGATACATTCTCAATATAATGCACACCCCCTTTTTTACGAAGAAACTTGGAATGGATGCAATGCTCACTATGTAATGCTGCAATAATGCGTACGTTCGACGTATTATTGCAGACTTTTGATAAAATAGAATACTTCTGGAAATACAG
Organism: Trichonephila clavata; assembly: GCA_019973975.1. NCBI lineage: Eukaryota > Metazoa > Arthropoda > Arachnida > Araneae > Nephilidae > Trichonephila > Trichonephila clavata. The sequence continues at coordinate 434,249 of BMAO01021496.1, forward strand.
CCCTTAAAGTTCACAAAAGAAATGTCTTTTCTTTTAAATGAACAGTATTTCCAAATATATATATAAATCTAATTTTTTTATGTTAATCATTTTTTCGTTTTTGAAGTTCTCATTTTTATACCTGGCGTATAACGCACACTCGCAAATTTCCATCTTACTTTTTTGTGTTAAAAGTGCGCGTTATAAACCGGATTTTACGGCATGTTCCTTTCCAAAATTCTTTATGGCCTTTTAGAATAGACATAGAATAAAGGCGGAAAAATTAATACATATTCATTCAGACAAAATTTGTAACTAAATAAATGTTAGGATACATTTCTATCGATACTTTTTTATTTATATCGTTTTGGGGGTGTTTTTCTTATTTGTAAATCAAAGGGGATAGAAACATTCGGAAATTTCCCTTGAAAGATTTATTAATAGCAGCTCTATATTAAAATATACAATCACAAGAAAACTGGTGAATAACAACTATGCCAATTTTTAACTTTAATGAAATTAGGGGAAAAGAAGAAATCCATTATATATGAATATTGTAAAATATTGACTTTATTATTTATTAATACTGAAATTTGAAGCTACACGAGAGTTGCTGGCAACGAACCTCGTAATTTTCAATCTCGGTCGAGTGACAAGAACGACATCTGATCTGTCAGCCCAATCTCTAAACTTCCAAACCATGAAAATGCAATATATTGAATAGGTATCTCCTAAAGTTAATTTAAAAAAGCTTGAAAAAAAATATTGCTAAACTGTTGCTTTCTTTTTCTTATTGTACTGTCTGAAGAATTTTCCCCAAGGTTAAGTGCATGCTATTTAAAATACATTTTAAGAAAATGTGTGACTTTTTTGGTAAATATTTACATTATTTCATAATCACGCATCTTACTAAATATGTTTACAAATTATCTCACTTGAAAGGATTCTTAGAAAACTTGTACTGATATTAAAAAACAAACTTAAATTATCTAAGAGATAGAGAATATTAAATCTAAACGGAAGTCATTGAAAATTTATTCATCCAAAACAATTAGTCAAAATCTGGAAGACAGTTTTATCTGAATATTCAGCTTATCAAAACACTTCAATAAAAGTAGAATCTGAGTTCGTTTATAATTTTAAATGTTGAAGCTGAAATATTAGCAATAAAATTTTGAAGAGCTTTCTCCCTGAGATCTCTTTTCGCTCTTCTTCTTTCTCTCCCTGAAATGCAAAATATCTCTTTTTAAAAAAACACTTCATCTTTTAATAAATGCATTCAGAACAAAAATTCATTTGTGTTTTATTAATAAAATCTCAGCTTGAGGTATTTTATCCCAATGGGGCTGCATTTCAAAAACTTAGACTTTGCAGACACGTTAAGTCCTCAAATGGGAGAGCTATTTCATGGTGGCACCATCTAGCGGCGGGCTCACTACCAAATTTAGACGCTTGAATTACTATTTTTATTTCAAGCTCTCTTGGGATGCTAAATATTGCCGCGATTTAGTTTAACATTGACATTAAATTTTACAAATCACACGGAAGTTTTCTTTTGAAACAAAACGGGCCATAGTATCATGGTCACGGACACGTTCCTGGAGTGTTATGAGTTCGAACCCTAGTGACACTGAAGATTAGCACGTTAAATCTGTTGATGCTCGAAGTTCTCACACTGGCGTGGTGTGGAATTAGAGGAAGGGCTCTAGCTCAAGGATCGTCCTCGTCTGTTTACCTTGGCTCAAAATTACGAGGTCCGTTGCCAATTGCCTTCGTATTGCTTTATAGTGCGTTTTTAATAAACAGCACTTTTTTATGACAAAATGATATATTTCTGTTTTCTGCATTTAACGCATAATTAATTAGTAAGTCAGAAAATTTAGTTTTGGGGAAACACAACGAAATTAACTTTAACATTTAAATCGAATGTTTCAGAATAGAAAGCGCCTTTCACATGATATATTAAAATAATAAGAATGACCTGTTAGTTCCTGGAAAATATTATTTGGCAACATCGACCCGGGACTTTTTCCCCCCTGCTTCAACATGGAGTGATCTCGAATGATTATATGATCACCGAATAAAAAAACTTTTCATGACTTCCCTAAACCTTTGCGAAATAAACTACGTATATTCAATAGGGTTTTATGAAAAGGTCAAACATCAATAAACTTTGACCTGATCTATATTTTTGTTAACAGCCTTATCTTATGCACAGCATCCAGAAAGAGCACTTTCTCAATTCGCCTCCAAACATGGCAGTGAAAAGTTGTCGGGTAAAGTTCGGCGTTCTACATAAACTAGACATGCGGCAATGTCGGGCTTTAGAACCCGCATGTATCCATCCTGGAAAAGGTGTAAAAATTTTAGGTGTCTTTGCATACACCTAATTTATAACCGTTTGGGATTCACCCCCAACTTCTATATTTTGACTTCCTTGTATGCGAATAGAAATAATACTAGCTTCTATGCACCTTTAGTGTAATCATCCATCTTGTTTTATAATAAATTTATTAGTCTGTAAAGAGTAAAATGGAATTTTCGAATCTTACTGCTAAATTAGTCATGGAGATAAACGAAGCGATCGAGAAAAATGTTTCTGATCAAATCATCAATGATACAACTAAGTTTCCAAATGAAATTTTGCACTTAAATGATGAATTGAAACCTGTCATCGATTATTTGCTGTTGATATTGTTAGTTCTCATCATGTTGTCCATGGGATGTGAAATTAGTCTTTCACAGGTAAATATTTCGATTTATGTGGTCCTAAATGTAAGAAATGTCTACTATTTTAAGAGGTATTTTTATATAAATATGAAAAGAATATTCAATTAGAGATAACTTAAAACATGGTGAGTTTTATTTTGGTCAACTTGATGTTTATCTTAATTCTTCAAATCTTATCTTTAAGAATCTTTTGAATTTTTTTTTTCAAATTCAAAGCTGAATGCTAATTTTTATTTTAAAAAGTAGAAATATAAGAATAATAAACAATACACAAATAACATATCATATTCAAGAAATTGATATGTATTTGTGTGTTCTTAAGCTCTAAGAAAGATGCAATTGATGAAAGGAAAATGAATGTATTTTAATCATATGCTTACACTTCAATGGATGTGCACTTGTATTAGGATTCAATTGAGAATGAAATTTGCTTCTCAATTTTTTTTTATATTACTAAAATGAAAGTTGTGTGGAATTTTATTTTCGATTATAGCTTTTCTATATTTATAAAAACGATCTATTCTAATCGACCACTCAGCGGCAGGCGAAACACAGAGGGAAGATGCTGATGCTTTATCACTTGATCTGTCGCTGAGAGAGGAGGAAAAACCTGTCACATGAGGGGCAAAGCAGGGAATATAGATTGGTGGAAGCAAAGGGAAAACGTCGTACTACTTACAAAGAAAAAAATTATCGCTATAGTTTGAAATATTAAATTAATTTTATAAATGAACTGTTGTAACAGATTGATTTTAGAAAACTCCCAAAATGAATTAGATGCAATAGAAAGATAAAAATATTCATGTCTCGTATTAAAAAAAAAATACATTTGACTTTTCCTAAAAATAAAAAATCTTTATTAACGAATTTTTATCATCAATTGATTACGATCTTTTTTCTATTATATGTAAGAATGTTTCATTTGTGTTTTTTTGTAAATATAATTTAATCTTTTAAAACTCTAATTAAAATGTTATTAATAATGTAAATGTTTCACTAATATTAATTAATTAACTTTTGAAGTCGAAATGCATAATAATGTTACTTTTTATTATTTTAATGGTTATAAACAAAACAAATAAATCGCAATATTGTAAATTCATATCAATTTTTTTAAATTGAAAATCATTAAAATCTGCATGAAGCCTTTTTTTCTGCATTTATAAAATACTGTTGATAGTTTGTTTGATTATTTTTTACTTTAACTCTTAAGTTACGGTAGGACATATGATTTAAAATTACTGTTTTCATTATAAAATGCGGCACTTAATAATTTTATATTGACATTGATAATATTAGTAAGGAAAAAACGTCATTTAAATCTATTAAATTTCTATTAAGTTAAAAAATGGGTTTTTATAAGTAGTTGCGAGACTTTTCATGATAGTTTTCTCTGTGGGACATCGATATCAATTTCGCTGTTATAAAAATAAACCGAAATTTTAAAAGTTTATGTGATAGTTTGTCTTTCTCATTTATTATATTAATTTAGATAATAATTGTTTATTATAAGTCTTTCCTGAATAACATTAAAAGCATCCAGATATCTAACGATGTGACATGACCAACTTTGAATTTTTTACTAGAAATAGTTAAAAGTTTGTTACAAAAATATTTCATATAAAATTTAAACACTCGCTAGATATAATGTAGTTTGGACATGACCGTCTAATATGATCCAGAGTGCACATGCACACTTTCTTATTATAATCCACAATACATTTTCGTGTAATGATGATGTATTACAAATAATCAAATTAAATACAATAATTTGATAAAATTTTGCATTTATTTAAATAAACACTGAAAGAAACAACTGAACAGAGAATGGTAAATAGCAATAAATCTTTGCAATACAAAATGTTTACCATTAAAATAAAAAGTTTATTTTGTTTATCTCAAATTAAAATAAAACATGACAAATAGAGCTTATTTGAGACACTTGAGTTTAATACTTTTTAAATGTAAAAAAAAAAAATTCTTAATTTACAACAAGCATTTAATTTTTTTTATTTTTATTTTTTTACAGCTGTGGAATCACATAAGACGCCCTGTTGGTTTGAGTATCGGAATTGTCAGTCAGTTCGGTATCAAGCCCCTTGCAGCGTTTGCAGTACTTCTTGCCTTTGGGGTAGAAGGTCTCCATGCAACGGGGGTACTCATTATATCTTGCTGTCCTGGAGGGGTACTTTCCAATACTTTTACTTACTTCAGTGACGGAGATCTACCTCTTAGGTAAGCGAAACCACAAGTTGTTCCCTTTTTTATTTTGCTATCTCAAATGTAGAATTGCTTTATCATTTAGATCAGCGTTTCTCAACGTGGGGGATAACGCCCTTTGGTGGGCGTTTGAGGCTTTCAGGGGGGTAGTAAGAGACCCAGAGAAAATTAGGGGTTTTTGAGATGGCACGGAGGGGTTTGGGCAGATTAACCAATTATAATTTTAAAAAAAGACTAAAAAAACACGCTGATTATGAACTAACAAAAGTAAACTTTAATACTGTTTACTTATGTTGATTGTATGTATGTATTTAAATAATTTCTCTATATCACATGTACAAAAATGCACATATTTCGGTAGTTCGAGAAGTGGATGAAAAACTTAAGGATTGCATTACATTCATACCTACATTAAATTGAATCATATAGTTAGTTCATTTTAATTGCTGTAGCTCACGTGTTGTGTTTGCCTGTGAGCAGTAGGAAAAATGTTTCGCCCACTGCATTTCATTACGTATATTATCCAAGAAACATAATTAAATATGTTAACCAGGAATTAACGTGTGATTCTTAAAGGCTGAAACTGTCAATGTATATTTATTTTGAAAGCAATAGTTTGTTATGAATTGCTTCGTATCATCAAAACCCCTGCCTGTCTTTATAACAGGTAAGCTAAAACTTTTATTCCACTCTTTAAAATGAAGAAGAAATTTAGTAGCATTTCAATTCCAACAATATCCTATCTATGACTAAAATATATATTACACATTTAAATATATTTGTGGCATTAGCTATTTCAGATTCACAAGTAAAAAAATTCGGGCTTTAGGAAAAAATTTAATTAAAAAATATATTGAATTAGCAATAGAATATTCTTTAAAATTTAACTCTTGTTTTCACCTTGTATTATGTACACTCTTATTTCTCTAGAGTGGAGGGGGTGGTATCGAAATATTCACTAGAAAAGAGGGTTCCAGTTCAAAAAGGGTTGGAAACCTATGATTTAAGTAAATCTATTTGAAAAAGTGTTCAAAATAATATTTGCATTAAATTCTGAGAGGTTTACTTTCTTGCGTTCGTGGTGTATAAATTATTTATAAATACGCTAACTGTCGATTAATGTTGCAAAAATTAATATGAAAAAGGCCTCTTTTAATGAATAAGAAAACTCAACGAAAAAAAATTAAAATATCATCGAAATTTTAAGCAATTTTAATTTTAAATAAAAGATAAATTCACCAAATTTCAATTAATATCTAGACGATGAACATAAATACCTTTCAAACAAATAAAAAAAATAGTGCGAGCTTAATTTTGATATTTATGTAGTACAAATTAATAATCAGAATCCAAAAAGGCATGATAAAAACAAATCTGTGCACGTGTAACCAAAATGAAATTTAAAAAAAAAAAACAATCTGTTGAAAGAGTAACTTAACATGCACTCATGAAAACAATCTGATAAGAAAAATCACGTGATGCTCATGATTTTCACGTGTCTCGCGAAAAAAATAAATATCGTGCTGAATCAAAATATGGTTTCTGTGTATATTAAACAACTCAATAACTTGAGGAATACATCTAATTCCTTTTATTAGATCAAGAAATCAAAAGAACTGGAAAAATAGAAACATTTACTTTATTTCAATATATATATTTTTAGAGTTCTTTAAAAAGAAAATAGTAATTTCACCTTAACTTATTTTTTTAAATACAAACATTTTACTAAAAAATGCATAATTCAGAACGATTCCAAGGAATTTAATTCTGTACATTTTATTCTCAATATTGATATTTCATTTTTGAAATCAAGTTTAAAAATTTATGTCCAAGTATAGATTCAAATATTTTCTAGAGTGTATTAAAACTTCCAGCCCAAAAATATTGGCCTAAGAACTATTTCCTTGTTTTAAAAATATATATAAATTAATATTTAATAATATCTTGCTCAACCTAAGAAAAAATGAAACTACTTAAGCATATTTTAACATTAATAGATTTTGAAACCGTATATTTTTATAATAAAACATTTAACCTTTTAAAAAATTTTGTTTAAAAAACAAGATACAACTCCAATCAATTGATTGAAAGTAATAGTGTCTAAAATTTTACTAAACTTTACTTAAAACGTTATCTCTTTCTGTTTATTTATTTAAAAAGAAAAAATTAAAACACACATTTAATACGTATGTATATATATGACTGATTATACTTTTTATACGGTATTCGTATTATGTTTTATATATTATGTTGTGATGGATGTCCCCTGATGGAACCTCATCAGTGATTGGGAGTTAGAATGAAGAGAAGCCATAATCAAAACAAATCAATTTTATTATTCTTTTAATCAATTCAAATGATCCAGAGTAGGAAATGCACTTATATTAAAGTATTGGAACAAAAGAGAAATAGGCGAGATATTTAATGTTTAATTATGAGTAGAATCACTTACTTTTGGAACGTTTGGAAATCTACTTTCTAAATAATCGTAATTCATTCTTCAGATAATCGAACTCCTGTTGATTTGATTCTAATTTAAATATCTTATTGACTGAACCGTTAATAATCAATCTTATATATATCAATTAATTAATCGACGAGTCACTTTCGTCTAGCTTTCAACTTATTTACGTTAATCACTAACTTCTATCATCTAACTCCTAACCTCTCTCTCTCTTGAACCTAAGTTAATGCTTAAATATACGACATGAATTACATAAACCGCATCTTCTTCTTCGGGATAAAGTTTTCAATAGAAAAATATTTAAAGAGATAGGTTTTCCCCAAGAGGATTAGTAGGAGGCTCACGAATAGACCCGGTACAATGTCATTGATTTCTAAGTTTTTTTAATCGTATCATTTCCCTTTATTCTTAAATTCCATTATGTGCTAATAAATACAGCAAAAATTTATTTTTTTAAATAATCAGTAGGAGTTTCTCAGACAACTTACATAATTCTCTTTGGAATCCAATATAAGCGGATTCAAACAGGCACTTTTATTTATTTATGGGATTATCAAAGCTGTAGAAAATCATTGCTTAAAAAGTAAAATGCGTTTCCGACATGGGTTGGAAATATTATACTTCTTTCAACAAAGACCCAATACTTCCTACTATCTCTCGGATAAAGGTTTAAAAAGTGCGTATTTTAAATAAGTTAAAAACATATCCAAGTTATAAGTGAAAAAATAAAAGTAAAATGCGTCTTATAGAAAAAACACTAGGGGTTGACCACCCGCTTTTCTGGATATTTTATGATACTATATGACTATATACCGTAAGTTATTAATATCACTAAGTCTTAGCAGTAAGCTTTCGATTGTGGGTGTCGAGGTCTGTGGGTCTAATAGTTCACAAACAGGAATTTTTTATTCGTAACTACTGTGTTATAATTTTTTCACCAAATTTCCAATTTTGTGAGGTATACCACCTTTAGTGTTATATTAATTTTTTCTAATCAATATATCATTCCTCTTTATATACATGATACACTAAAACAACGCATAATTGCTTAAATATTTTATTTTTGATTGAGTTTAAATATATTCCACTCAAAACAAATATTTAAGTTAACCAGACTTTAATTTATAATTTTAGTGTTGCCATGACAACAGCCTCTACACTAATGGCCATGGGAATGCTTCCAGCAAATATTTGGCTTTATGGAAGATACTTCGAATCTATCGAATTAGTGATACCTTATCAAAAAATGGCTTTGTCTCTAATTATTGTAACATCGCCTATTGCTGTGGGAATGCTTATAAAGTGGAAATTTCCTCGTATAGCTAAATGGACAACTAAAGTAAGTTACAAGACTTCAATACTTTTTAAACAAACTTCTCAAAAAATATCGTAGATTCTATTTAAGATAACTTTATTATAAAGTAACTCTAATTTAAAGTTACAGAAGCGCAATATATAGTATTTTAATTACCCGTTTAATTAAATATTTTCTAACTATATTCAAGCACTGGCTGTTCTAAGCAAATCTATATTAAACAAAGTTGTTGCAATTATTTCTACATAAAAATAAATTTATATCCTCTAATTTGTGATATATATGAAGAGAATTAACAGTTAAATATATCACTAACTCAATGCTTAGCTTGCTCAACACTTTCTCATCAGACATAGTATCATTTTTAAAGTAAAATAGAAAAAAAATCGTATCTTCAAATATTTTGAAAACAAACGCACTTGTTATGTCAATTTAAGTAGTAGTACTTTGTGGATAAAGAATGGAAGTATTTTCCTCATCTAGACATAAAATCAAAAGCACGAGATGGCGAGTCATCTGTGACAGGTGACTTAAGAAAACAAATTTTTAGCACGGAATCTCGTATTCATAGAATATATTTTGAGATGCTAGCAGCTGTTTTAGATATAAAAAAGATATTCGAGCCTACAACAATACGTTTAAATAACAGACAGCGCGTAAATACGAAATGCGTATCAGTATATATATAATTTAGTATGCTTCATTCTTATCGATATGTAACAGTAAAAAGTATTCGTTATATTATGTACCGTAAAATCCAACGTATAACGCCCACTTTTAACACAAGTTAGATCTAAATTTAAGGATATACGTTATGCGCCTGATATAAAAGAGTGGAGCTTTAAAAATAAACATAAACTATAAGTATAGAAAAAATTAGACTTCTACATATACCGAAACACTGTTTATTTAAAAGAAGTGAACTCCCTTTATGAACGTAAAGGGTTGTAAGTTCTAGAAATATATTATTTTTCCTAAAGCTTGAAATCATGCCTCGAATAAATGACTTCAAAACAACAGCATTGCGCACGTACATTTCAGGTTTCCACGTAAAAAAGGGGGTGCACTTATATGCGGTGAATATACCTAAAAAAAATCAAAAATTACAGTTGGAAAGTATAAGCGCGCTTTATACGCCAGATTTTACAGTAGATAACCAAAAGAAGTTTAAAAAATCATGATGGTGAATGAAACTAAGAATATTTGCTTTGTTTGTAATTTTTATATTTCTAAAAGAGTCCTTAGATAATATATCAATTCAGTTCTGTAATTGCTGTAATTTATCTTTTTTTTTTCTTAATAAAAAAATATTATATTATTGTCATTATTTTTCATACTTTTTCACACAAAAAAAACATATACACTACAATAAACTTTTGCCGCATAAATTTTACTTATTTATCTTATTTTTACTTTTCTTTTATAATTTTTGAAAAATTAATTCTGCTTCTGAAATTTATTTACCGTAAAATCCGGCGTATAACGCGCACTTTTAACACAAAAAATAAGATCGAAACTCATGGGTGCTCGTTATACGCCGGTCGTAAAAATGACAGCTTCAAAAATAAAAAAAGATAAGCATAGAAAAAAATAGACTTTTACATATATTGAAATACTGTTTTTTAAAAGAAATAACATCCCTTATAAGAACTCAAAGGGTTGCATTTCTGAAAATATACTATTTTTTTCCATAACTTGCAATAATATCTCGAATAAATAACTTCAAAACCTAAGAGCATTGCGCACGTACATTTTAGGTTTCTTCGTAAACAAGAGGGTGCGTATTATGCGACGAATATACCTAAAAATTAAACATGCAAGCTTCAAATTATAGGTGCGCGTTATACGCCGGATTTATAACGGTATATGAAATAAAAAATAAAATAATCATTTATAAGGGGAAAAATATACCTAAAAATTAAAAATTTAAGCTTTAAAGTATAGGTGCGCGTTATAGGCCGGATTTTACGGTATATGGAATAAAAAATAAAATAATCATTTAAGGATTTAATAAATTTATAAATGACTTTTAAGTTTTTTGTGATATATGAGGGTCGTCCAGAAAGTTAAAAACATTTTCGTATAGCTAAGAAAAATGAAATAATCAATACAAAAACTTTATTTTCAAAGTCACAATACTCCACACTATTTTACAGTGTAGTCGTCATAGCTGTCAAGGCACTTATTTAAAAGTGGGTCAGATTTTCAATAAAGATGTTATACACTTCAGCCACCAATGATTTGAGCCAGGATGTCTCTCCTTGTTTATTTACTTACTCGGGAAGACCGAGCTCACCCAAAGGGCTTCGAGCTGCAAACCGACCTTCCAAGAAGACAATTTATTGATAGACAAAACAAAATAGTTCCATGTAAGAAAAGCCATCGAAATGCGGGGTCCCCAAGAGGTCGCCCTCTCAGTTACCGACCTCTGGCACTTAAATTATCGACTGTAAGAGTGCAGGTGTCTTAAACTTGTTCTGCCTCGAGTAATGTCCTAGGAATTTTAACTGAGAACTCTTGAATGTTTTTAATGGTTTATTGGGTCACGATCACACAACATAAAATTATATCACACTTTATACATATTTTAAGTAAGAATCGTAAACCTCCCGAGTTAGTTGACAATTTTAGAGAAATAAAACAAATCATTATTGGCCAGGGTGGCATTAAACACATCTGCCTCCAGCAGATACAAAAACCTTCACGAAAACTTCCCTGGTGGAACTCATAGATCTCTCTTCGAGAGCTAATCACTAAATTATCTCCTCACAAAGCTCGCTGGTGGACCTTACTGTTTTCTCTCGTTGCGAGACATCCCCGAATCCAAATATCCACACTAAACTCGCTGGTAGAGCTAAGCAACTTCTCTCGTCGAGAGGTAATCATCGAATACCCTGGCGGGCACTCACGCAGGCGCAGTTCCTCGGATCAGGTGGTATTGCCACCTAGAGTTTCAGAATGGGTCTAGAGTTCGTTACACTCGTCTTCATCGTTAGCAAATTGTTTTCCTCTGAAATATTTCTTAAATTTCGAGAATTAGGGAAAATTACGGGTCAAGCCCGTAAAGAAGATATTTAAAAAATAACAATTCAAGATGTTGTAGCTCTAACTGTGTTCGTGCTGATGCATGAAGTCACACATTGTCAGGAATCAAAAATACCCAACATTCTAAGCCTCTTGTTTTAAATTGTTTGTCTGTCGTTGAAGATTTTCAATAAATCAAATATTTTGTGCATCCAAAACATGAATGATGCTGTGCATTTCACATTTGGTGGGATTTCCGAAGGGAGCAACCATTTTGGTGGATTACATTACAAAGACGCATAACCATTCAGCAACTAAACTTGGCTCACAGGCAAGGTGACTTGGTGAAGACAGGAGCTAACTCACATGCATGCGTTTGTAGTGGTAGGGGGTCAAAGCGAATCGTTCTTTTCTTTTTGGGTGACCCTCATAATTTACTTTTCATGATCTATAGAACACTGTCTTTTTTTACAGGTAGGAACATACACTGGTCTTTTGCTCATGCTTGCGTGCGTCATTATCGAAATCATCATTTTCCCTGATATGTTCACTAGCGTACCTGTTAAACTGTACGTAATTATCCTTGCATTACCTGGAGTAGGACTAGCACTAGGTTACGGCATTGCTGCTCTCATGAAACAAGACGTGCCAGTTTGCAAAACTATAGCTATTGAATGCGGTGTGCAGAACTTTCCGCTTGCTTTGACAGTCATCGCCTTATCCTTTCCAATGGAAGTAAGTATTGTATAATTGCAAATTAATTTTTTATTCTTGAAAAATAAGTTCACAAAATTTGTGTGGTAGTAAATAATAACAAACATAAAGAATATTTTTGACAAAACTTCAGATTAATTTAAATAATAAATAATGTTGCATGGAGTAATTATCAGTCTTCAATACATTTATGGGCCTAATAAAAAAAATCGTAAATAATAATAGCCTTAGTTATTATTGTTTACCGATATACCTTCAAAATTGCATGGAGGGAGTTAGTGTTTTTGACGTACTATAAGACAAATCAGGGCTGTTGGCGAACGAGCCTCGTTATTTTGAACTAAGGTCAAGCAAAATTGCATGGAATATTTGATGCAAGTGTATATAAATTAAGATAAATGAAAAGTTTTTTATCACAAGTAGTATGCAAGAATTATTGTTAGTGCATTATGCAAACAAAATTATTATTTGAATATTTCCAAATTTGGGGGCTCAAACAGTGGCGTAACATACACCCCTGCACCGTGGGGGAGTCCAGGGTTCTAGGGAGCCCAGGATTCTAGGGAGCCCGAGACCTGACTGCCGCCTAGTAAAATCCAACTTGGGGGCCAAAAGCCGGACTTTGCAGGGGGCTCAAATGTTCTCCGTTACGCCATTGGGCTCTAAGCTCATATGCATTCTCCCATTTTGGCCGCAATAGAACATTTTTTTCTTTTTTCTTGGTGCATAAATTTTTGTTTTAAAATAGTATTTTAATCAAAACGATATGAAAATTTACGAAAAGAAAGGGAAAAAAATATTTCTAGAAATTAATAACTGATCGTATTCTCTGTAATATTTCATCTAAAGCTTACTTTAAACTATTAAACTCTTAATTGTTCCACAACCATTTAAAATTATATTTATATTGTGAGAGAGAGAGAGAGAGATCAGTGATTCTCAACCATTGAGCCGCGGCACTTTGGTGTATCGCCAAATTCTTGAAATGTGCTGCCAAATTTTTGAAAAATTATTAATTATAATCTCAACAAAAAAAATTTAAAGAATACAGAACCGAATCTTTGACCGTTTTATAGAAATAAACTATTCATAAAATTTTTAATGACCATTTGATAATACTGGTGAGAGTTATTCATTACTTCCCCATTTCAGATATAAGAAATTTGATTGGATTTGTAATATATTTGTGATAACGGATACATCTGTACATAAATTAACTTTGAAGGAAACTGAATAACTAACTTCGATCTGTAATAATTAAGATTTAATTTCAAAGCATTCGGGGGAGTCAATAAAATAATATTGGATTATAACTAGAGGTGATTATCCCATAACAACTCTAAAAAAGCTTTAAAAATATTATTATAGTTTTCTACATCTTATTTGTATGTATTCGGATTTTTAGCATTAACAAATATAAAAAAATTTTAAAAAATTAAAACTTTTAAATGTAGATGATGAATTGTGAGAGAGGCTTTATCATTTTTACTACCAAATATAAACGAAATTATCAAAAATCATCAAGATAAAATTTTGCGCTAAATATATTCTTATTATTAATTTGTAAATAATTACTCAATAAACTTTTTGTTGTCTTTTGTCATACATATTATTTTATTTAACATTAAAAAGCATTATCATAAATTATTTTACATTGTGTATTATCCATAAGTAAAATTCTTGTAAACTTAATTTATTGTTAGTGTGCCGCCAAATTTTGAAATTGTTAAAAAGTGTACCGAAAGTTAAAAAAAAGTTGAGAATCACTATGTTAGATATCTAATTCGAGTTTCATTAGAAAGACTAACTCCACAATTTTGAACATGGTCAAGTAAAGCTAATACCTCAATCCCTTTTCTAACTTTCACACAATACCACCTAAGGACTTTGAGACTTGTCCTACTTAACATGAAGCGAGCTTTTCCTTTCCAATGAATCATCTTTGGAATTACAATTTGAATACGTGAATACGTAGCTTAATTTGAATATCTTTTCTTTTTTGTTACCCATTTTTTTACTAAAAAGAACAACTTGAAAAAAATTAAATGCTCTATATGTAGCCAAAAAAAAGCCTTATGACCCTTAATATATAACCTTAAATATGAATCTAAATTGACTGAACTAGAGAGATTTGCTTCGAAATATTCTAAATGTAGATAATATATATTTCAGATGCAAGGAGATATTGTACTGCTTCCATGGCTCTACGGTTTTGCAATGATAGTTGGGTGCAGCGTACTTTGTGGCATTTATCAACTTTGCAAGAGATACAAAGAAAGAAAGATTGTTGAAGAAAAGAAAGTGAATGGATTTAAAGACGGTTAGTATCATTTTTATGAATTTTATTTCAAAAACGCTCTTCTAAGTAATGGCTGTAGGAATTATCATGGTATTATATAATTTTTGAAACAAGCACACGTTTTGCCATTACACATTTTTTTTTTTACATGAGCACTTTTTAAATCCTTGTCCAGTACCAAAACTTTGAGCTGCTGCAATAGATAGAAGCTAGTGTTAATATTTGGAACTTCTTTAATGGAAATTAGTTCTCGCTGACATATACTGAACTGATATCTGGAGTACAACTGTTTTATTCAGCCATCTCTAGTTCCTAATCGGAAAAATCCTTCTTAAAGCAGCTAGAACAGGTTCAAAGAACTTTCGAGAGCCGTATTTCATACTTTAATTATCAAGTAATCGTTATTCTATAGAATACCTAGTTAAATCGTAGAATTCAATATTTTTATATAATTTAACTGACTTGTCTAGTTATTTCATGATATACCTAGCTATTCTATGAAATAACGGATTTCACACTTTAACGGTAACACACACACACATATATATATGCCAATTGTCCTGAACCGTCTGGGAACTTTTACTACCTATCCGCAAACCAGCTATATGACAAGTAGCCATTTGTCTCCATTCTGGGGAAATAAAATTTCTTCACAATACGTAGTTTTCAAATTCAGCGGCTTGTATGTAACCTTTTTTTTTTCTAATCATCTCTCGTAGTTTAAATTTTAGAATTCTTATTTAGTATCAATTAACCCAAAAAATTTAAGTGTATTTTTCAAAATTTAGATGAAAATCTAAATAAATTATTTTTAGTCCACACACAGTACATAATTTTCTTTTATTTCCCAGGGGCCGACGATCCTGAAAAAGAAGATTTGATGCATTCAAATGGCGTACAAATTCAAATGAAGCAATGCAAAATCAAATTAAATGGTACCAACACAGTTTCAGTGTAATTTTAGAAATCACAACGAAATGGAACTGCTTCCTGGTGAATATATGAGATTCCGGTAGTCACAGTTTTTCAAAGATGTTATTTATTTCTGAAATTACGCTATATCTCAAAGCCTCCGGATTGATTTTCAGATATAACCTTTTAGTACCTGTCTGGTAGTACCTGTAATAATTGCAGTAGATATCTTATTAGTTAGTACCTGCATAGCATGCTTCGAAACTATTTCAAAGGATTTTCAATGGATATTTCGAAAGCATATCTTTTATTGGTAGATGGTATAAATCTAATTACTCATGTATAAGATACTGCAACTGATTTCATTATGATTCTTAGCATATGTCAGTTCAGCATTACTGAAGCGTAGAGACGAATGTATATATACGGCCTGTAAAAATACATGGTGTTTATTTATCTATATATTTTCAGTAGTACACACTTCTATTTTTAAAAAATACATTTCTCGATCATAAAGAATAACTCATATTTTTAGACAAGTAAGATATCGTATATTTCTTTGGATAAGCCGAAAATTTTAGAACTCTTTTTTAAAGTTAAAATAACGAGGTAGATTTATATATGGATTCGCTCACGGAAAAAACGTAGTTCAGGAAAGAAATTGTACATCTTCCGTTAATCATGCGCAAGCCATTTTAATCACTTTTTATTGTTTTAAACGAAATGAAATTTTTATTCAAAAAGTAGAAAGGAAGTTACATAAATCCTTCAAAATCAGTGTCAGAATCCCAGTTTCCGAACTGTTCGTAAAATTCACATCCATTCATTGGGATGTCTGAACCTGTAGTTTGATATTAGAAATATACGAATTTCATTTTTTCCGCCCTTTCCCTAACGAAAACAAATGGCGCTAAAAGTAAAACTTTAACAAATAGTGTACAAAATAACAAATGAACAGGAAAAAATGACGTAGCTTTTGATAGGGTTACAGAAATAAAAAAAAATTCGTTGGCGTCTGGCGTTTTACTTTACAACAATTTGATTGGAAAATATTCTACCCCTTTTATCCGCCTCATAACATTTTCGCATTCCTATCAACGCGTTCAAAAATTACAGGAAATTTTTTCAACTCACGGGACTCTAATTTTGGATAAATTGTTGAAGAAAAAAAGACACTTTCGGCTTATACATGGAATGGCTTATATTCGAAATATACGGTATTCAATAAAATAATAAACTAAAAAATTGTAATTTCAGAACTTTTACTGAATTTAAAATTTTTGCTTTAAAAATTTTTAATAAGACAGTTTAATTAGTTAAATTGTTACCTTAACATGGTTGCCTCTTGGAAGTTTTAATCTAAAAACAACTAAAATCTCGAACAATTCTGTTGGATTTCAGATGAATTGAAAGCTATAGAAGAAGAAATGGAACAGCAAACGAGTAAAATTTAAGATAAAGTTTTGAGGCCATTCAAAAGCTTTGAAAATCAATGGGTTTTTTTAAGCAAATATACTATTTTATGATTGAGAGATTCTAAAACAACAATTTTAAAAAATACTCAAAAAAAGTGGAAAAAGAAAAAATATGCACAAAAAAAATTATAAAAATTAAAATGAAAAAATTGTGAACTTATTTTAAAGATAGGAAAATCAACGTGATTTTAATCTCAGGGAATATAAAAATAGTGATGAGAAAATCCGTTAATGTGAATACATAAAAATTAATATACAAGAACGTGTATTGGCGCATTTAGCCTAAAAATATTATTTTGAAAATCGGACCACTAAGTAAAGTAAAAATATTGAATGAAAAACCACATCTACAAAAATAATAAAGTTGTTTTACAAAAATAATAAATTAATCTTCAGTATACTGTGATGCGTCATTGTTCCACCAATTTTTAATATTTACTAATCAATTATTGTAGTTTTACATTAAATGTTCTTCGTTGCAGATATTTATCATGCTTGTTGTAAATGTATTATGAGATTTTATACTTGAGATAATATTTTTAATTTTGAAACGTAAAAATTATTTCCATGATTATAGCATTCGCATGTAGAAAGTCTGTTGATCAAATTATAGGACAATCGCTAAATTTCTTCTTTTTTTCCATATTCGATATCGTGAAATTAAGATTATTCTCTCTTTTTTGTGGAGTATAAGAATTAAAAACAGGAGTATATTCATAAAAACTCAAAATACTCCTTAACACAGATTGTAAATAGGGTATTTATGTCAAAAAAAATTATTTTTGAAAACCTTCAAAATTAACATTAAGTATTTGAATTATTGAAATACTTGATATTTGATAATGTGAACAGTCCTATTGCTTTTTAGTGTTGTTTTCTCTTAGCAATCCAGGACTCTAAGAAAAAAATTTTATTTTAAAACATACTAATACGTTAGCAACATAAAATGAGTCATTTACTTCGAGTAATATTTCAAATTTTGTGAAAAAAAACCTTATTTTAAATGTATTAATTATATATATTAATCAATTAAGTTTTAATTAATTCTTAAGTGATGAAGAGATGAATGAATAAATTTTAATTAATCATTAATGGAATAATTTCAGTAACAAAAAAATCACGATTACTTTAAAGTAATAAGTTATATTATTACTTTAAGATTGTTGTAAGATATGTATTAATATTGCAGTTATTTTAATCAATGTTCTTGGTATATTCATGTAAATGTACACGAAGGTAAAAAAGAATGTATAATACCACTTGTTTACAAACATTTTTTTTTTTACATACTGTGCTTTTTTCTGTTATGTATTTCATCTTTCCATTTCATGTGTTATATATATTCCATTTTATTTTGTAAATAAATCATTTAAATTTAAATACTGAATATGTGTTTTCATTTCGTAAAAAATTAATATATATATTTCTGCCTCTAAGATAATACAAAAAACTTATTTTACATTTTTTTATTATCTTTTTTAGCAAGTATATTGAAATTATTAATTATAACGACTAATATTTTGCACAATGTTGCATAAAGGACTGTTGAATCTTAGGTTGAGAAGAACGTTCAAACATGTTTTACTTATCGCTATCCAAATGTTAAATTTCGTTAAAAAAAATTTTTTGAAAAAAAAAAATTTTTAAATATATTTTTATTTTGAAGAACTATTCTGATATATATTTATGTAATATTGGCTTAAAGGATACCCTTAATTTGCTTACTATTTGTTTTTCGTGTTTGCAGAAAATTAAGAATAAATTAAAGCAGATTACAGTCGGTTTTTCGCAATTTCGACACATTTATTTTTTCGTAATTTATGTGGTCAATAAAAACTAATGTGATTTAAAATATACAGTTAATTATGCTATTCATCATTTCTTTAATGAATACTCAGACATTATTCATTATACTTCGTAGTTTTCTTAAACCCACTTTAAGCAAATGTATTTACACTTAACTACTATTAATACTAATAGAAATAAGCTTTGAAAAACAAAAAAAATTTGTATAATTTTAAATAATACTATTTCTCCCAGATTTAAAACAACTGTGCTTCATTTTCTTCGTAGAATAATTATAATTTGTATTATGAATTTATGTTTAATTTTCAAGAGATGTTCGAAAATTTCTTTTAATCCCTTAACTGCAAAGAAAAAGTTGCGCGATTCGCTTTCCAATGCTACCATGTTTTCCCACAGGCGCGACTAGTTATGCGGTATTTTAGGGTAGGGGTCTTCAACTTTTCACGCTCGATTGCCAAATTAATACATTTACAATGATCCGCAGGTTATACGATTGTTAATATTAACGTCGCATTGTTCAGCTACTCGAGAGCTTTTGGCGACGTACCTCGTAATTTGGAACCATGGTTTAGTGACGAGGATGACACCTGAGCTGGCATCTCCCCTCCTAACGACCACACCATACCAACGGGAAGACAGATTTAAAGTGCATCGCATACCTATACGGCGTGTTTTCAGTGGTACTAGGCTCGAATTCATGACACGCCGGCTACATTACCTTGACCGCTAGGCTACCGTGGCCACCTGATCCTAAGGGTGGTTACAGATTTGTGTATATATATATAGATATCCGTTTCAAAAAAGTTAAATGGAAGTCGAATCAAAATATTGGAAATCCGTTAAAGATAAAAATCCAAACTTTTTTCCGAAAATTTCTTAGATTTTAATCATAGTCAAAAAAAATTTGTATTTTAAATTATTTAAAATACAGTAAATTTTTTGAAAAATGTGTCATTTTCAGAAAATTTTATATTAAATGGATATCAAACATATCTGTGGAAATGTTTTAAATATCAAGAATTACAGAAAAAATAACGTTTCTTTGGACAAAAAACAGACAAGGCAATTCTTTTTTTTTTCAATCGCTTCAAACTAAAATGCCTTCAGTGGTCCTTTTGGGACCCACTGAAGGTCCACGGGTTTAAGACCCCTATATTAAGGGAAAGAAAAGGCATAAATAAGTCACTAATCTGAAATAAATAAATCCTTCGTAAACGCTATCAAGGTCAATGTATTGCTTTCCAAAGCCTTCAGAACAGTTTTATAGACAGCAACGCAATGCAAAGGTTAGTATTTCGGAAAGGCGTGTATATGTTACCGGCAAAGTATGAAATCCGGCATTCTATAGAATGCCTAGGCATTCTATACAATGCCTAAAAGAAGCCGGCAATGTATGAAACGATTCATATTTCACACATTGCCTAGGCATTCTATAGAATGCCAAATGAGAAACAGGCAAAGTATGAAATATAGCAATGGGCTCAGTCGATGATGGGGCAGGAGACCCAGAGAAGTGGTTCGCGAGCCTTTGATTGACAGTTGATAGAGAATCAAACTGTTTCACCCCTGAAGGTCACCGCCGTTTCCGAAATACATCTCCGATTGGTTTCGAATATCATGTGGAAATGCACGTGACTTTTAATGCGCGCCTCAAGTTAGGAATCCATTTTGCTGTAAACTTAATACTTCTTTTTAAAAAAAATTGAAATGTCGGAGATTTTGGCTTTTTTGATAAATTTTAGCATGCATATCAACATTTTATTTTTTTCTTCAAAGCTAGTTAAGTTATTGTAAAGTTGATACCTAAAGTTGTTTAAAACATTCTTAGGAGTATTACGAAAAAATTTCAGGCCAAAAAACTAATAAATACAAAAAGAGTATTAATTTAAAATGTTTATATTTTTTTTAAAAATTTCAAATTTTTAAAATTGTGTGAAAAATGTGTACAAAACTTCATCTCGTATTATTTTCTTGAATAAAAACATTATATGAAATGATAAAATAAAATTTTTAAATACATTAAAAAAATTTCAAAAGATGCCAAGTTTTTTTAATAAGAATGGCAATAATTTATTTCCTTACACACAAACTTTCATTTTTTTTTACGTATTTTAAATAAGTTTTTTTAAAGGCACTCTCATTATTTTTTTAGTATAATATTTGTATTTTTTAAATAATGCACGGCTTGTATATTAATACTTGGAATTAAAAAAATAATGTTCCATTAAATGTTTCATAATGTTTATAACGGACTAAAATTATAAAACTCCTAATTTTCATTTTTTCCACTTCTTTTTCCTATTTTCATGAATTGTCATCCACTTCTGAGCTATGGTCCAGATTTAAAGTCTCTAGCTCATCGAAAAGCTAGTTTAAAATCAATTACAAAATTCCAACCGGACAGACATACAAGAAAGCGAGTTTTTAAAAATCTGGTAAGAAAAACATTATCAGGACATCCTTTCATACTTTGCCTAAATAGCTTTTGGCATTCTATAGAATGCCTAGGCATTCTATACAATGCCTAGGTAAAGTATATAATAATTCTCGTATTTCATACTTTGCCTAAAAACGTCAGGCATTGTATAGAATGCCTAGGCATTCTATAGAATGCCGGCATTTCATACTTTGCCGGTAACATATATATATATATACAAAAGGGTAGTTAACACATCCATTGAGAAAGACGTACCATGCGTCTTCGACAGTTAAGAGATTTTGTTTTTTGAATAAATAAGTTGAAACAACTTGTAAACAGAAAATAATTTCAAATAATTTAATATACATATGAATTTTTAATCAGCAAATAAAAAATAAATCTCTTTAGCATTTGGCTATGATGATCATTTTATTTAAAATGTTATATCCTGACTAGGTCCAAGTTATATCCAAAAAGGTTCCAACATTCAATAAATTATGCTTTATAAAATATCATAAATCTTTTCTAACAGATTATCTACACATGTAAAAAAATAAGTTTTTTTTTATATCAGTTCAAAACAGATTGATCTTTTATGTAAATATAACAAAAAATAATTAATGATTTTCGATTCTAAGAAATGCTGTATCAATTTTATCTGACCTGAGAAAAACTTCCAGCATATCCTTTCAATACCTACTTCTAGATAAGAAATTCTGTAAATAGATTTCGAGTTAAATTGGTTGAAAACAGTTTACTGATCTCTTAATTCATTCAAAAAAGGGAAATTACTTGCAAAACATCTTACATAATAGATAAACTTTGCGATTCAGTTACATAATTATATACATTGATAAAAACTACGCACTAAAAACAGGAAACAAATAAAATAAGAATTTTCTTCTTCTAATGGTACTTTACCACATATATTGTTCTTAGTTTTATTGTTACCTATGTTAGAAAGAAATGTTTATATATAAAATAAAATACTTGAATGTTAAATTTTTCGTATATCATATTTCTAGGGATAATTTAAATCTTCATTTCTTTAAAAACAATAATTTGAAACATTTTGTACTTAAAGTTGAAAACTGTAAGTCTACAAATATTATCATACAAAAACCATTACATTAGTGATCAGTATTTTTGTTTATTAACTGTAAATTACGTGTATAATCTAACGCTACATAACTTTCTTAAAAAGTGAATGATGTGTGAAAGCAAATCCTGTTAATAACAAAAATTAGCTAATCTCAGAAATGATACATTCATTAATTAAATTATTATAATAAATTGTTATTCCATAAAGAAATGATTTAAAAGTTTTTAAGTTTTGGTAACAAATATTTGAATTCGACCGGAGTCTAAAGCGAATCGTTGAAAAATAAAAACTTATAATCAAATCTTAAGATAATTATAAACTTAAAAGTAAAAGTTATAAGTAAAATCTTATGATTTTAATCTTATTCTTTTACTCGAAATATTAGTTTTAAGATATTTCACAAATACAAATATATTTTAGCATTTTATACAGTCTACATTATAATTTATTTAATCATCGTAAATTCTCTTTAAATAAAATTATCTAATAGCACGTTAAAACAATTTATATGTGAGTTTATATAACTCATCAGATGGATATATAACTTATAATACTATTAATATGATTTTTAAAAAAATTTAATTATTTAAGCAAAAGAGAATTTTGGATAATGATTTTAGTGACGATTTTCGAATACTTCGCTAAATAAAAGTGTATTTTAAAAAATTAGTAATTTAAGGAATTTAGGTAACATGTAATTTTAAAATTTATATTATAATGTAATATGAAAGAAAAAAGGCGCCGATTTATGTTTGTTAAGGTATCCGACTACTTGAGCGACAAGTTTTTTTTTTTTTTTTTAAATGGAGATATGGGGATTTTTTGTGGTTTTTATATTTATTTAGTACATTTTATGAAAAATATGCCAAAATTAAGAAAAGAAAAAGAAATTATTATTGCTAAAATGGGGGAAAATGGATAAAAATTTACAAAATACACTGCTGGCCACCGTAAATGCAACACCCTGAAGGAAGCACGCAAATAATATGAAATTTATAACATGCATTAGCGGAGGTGAGATATGCAAATGATTAGAATTTCAGCGCAGACACACATCACGCACGCCTGTGGCGCCACCTCAAAGCGCTATTTAAGGCTTGGAGATTTCGACGATTTCAAGTTCGGCAATTGTGTTTTTCTTGTGGTTTTTTCAAAAAACGATCAGTTATGTCTCGTAGAAAACAGCGATCAGCTTTTGATCAAGTATCCGAGTTCAACAGAGGAAGGATAGTGGCCTACCGAGATTGTGGATTATCTTTCAGGGAAATCGGTAGTCGCGTGTTAGACGAAACCAAACAACTGTAATGCGGATATGTGATCGTTGATGCAGGAGGGTACGACGGACCGACGTGGTTGATCGCATTCACCTCAGTGCACCACTTCACGTGAGGACAGGCAAATTGTGTGTATGGAAGTGACGGATCGCTCAGTCACATCACGAACCATAGCACAGCACATTGAGTCTGTAATACATCATTCAGTGTCTGCGCTTACCATTCAACGCCGTTTACAGCAGAGTGGTCTGTCTGCAAGACGTCCATTGCTTGGTCTACACGTGACGCAGAATCACAGACGTCTCCGCCGCCAATGGTGCAATGAAAGAAGGATGTGGGCGGCAGAATGGAATGAAGTTGTCTTTACTGACGAGTTTGCAACACCACGATGGTCGGATTCGAGTCTGGAGATACCGTGGAGAGAGGATGCTAAACAGCTGCGTTATGCACCACCACACTAGTCCTGCACCTGGTATTATGGTATGGGGCGGTATTGAATATCACTCTCGCACTCCTCTAGTACGCATTGCCGGTACTTTAAACAGCCAGCGCTACATCTCCAAGGTGTTGGAGCCAGTTGTCCTTCCTTACCTTCAGGGCTTGGCCACAGCCATATTTCAACAGGGAAATGCACGACCACACGTAGCACGCATTGTCCAAAGGTTCTTCGTCAATCACCAGATTGAATTGCTTCCCTGGCCAACTTGCTCTCCGGATCTTTCACCGATCGAAAACATGTGATCCATGGTTGCTCAACGATTGACCCAGATTACACCCCTAGATGCCACACCAGATCAACTTTGGCAACGTGTGGAAGCCGCTTGGTCTGCTGTACCCCAAGAACACTTCCAAAGTCTCTTTGAATCAATGCCGAGGCGTGTGGCAGCGGTGATCTCCAACAGTGGCGGCTACTCTGGCTACTGATTCTGGCAGGAACCACACTTCACAGAAGTCTATAAATTTAATCATTGAGAAGTCTATAAATTTAATCATTGAGAAGTCTATAAATGTAATCATTGTATACTTGGTCAACACGTTATCTACAAAATAAGTTTTTTGTGCTATCACTTGTCTTTCTTGGTGTTGCATTTACGGTGGCCTGCAGTGTATAACATAAACGGGGCCCAATCTGCATCAAAAGTTTAGGAGAAAATTTTCAATTTTTAAATTCTGGTGTGTTGCTATGTTATTCATTTTTGAAATGACCTTCAAGATAAGAGATATTTTAATTTTTACAAACACTACAGAATTTATCTTAGTTATTATATGAAATTGCTTAAAAAAACAGTGATTATATTAATATAAGCGTTTGTAAATTTTGTAATGAAACAGTGATTAATAAATCTGAAGGTTCTAAGCCACTTCTACTATTATACAGAATATGCACAAAAAATTTCAGTTAATTATTTTCAAAACTTTTTTAGCAATTGCTGGCTTTGTTTGAGTATTTTCAAAAATAAAAAATAAAAGAAAGAAACACATTTTGAATAAAACGCATTTTAAAGTATGACATCTTGTTTAAAGTAATGGCATCTCTTTTTACTAAAACGCTTGTACTTTTTGTTCTAATGAACGGAATATAAAAAACTTGGTATTTTTATAAAGCTTAATAAGATGGTTTGTAAAATAAAATCATAAAAAATTTGTCAATTTTTTGCAAAATTTCCAATTTTAGGATAGTCGGATACCTTCAGGCTGTCTTCGGCTAATGTTAAAAAATAGGACCTAAATTCGGAAAATCTTTTTAGATATAAAAGTACTCCGACATTAATATTATATTTTTTACAAAAACTAGACCACTTTATCTTAGTTATTATATGAAATTGCTTAAAAAACAGTGATTATATTAACATAAGGGACTGTAAATTTTGTAATAAAACGGTGATTGATAAATCTGAAGGTTAAAACACTTCTACTATTATACAAAACATACACAAAAAATTTCAGTTAATTATTTTCAAAACTATTTTAGCAATCATTGTCCCCGTTTGATCATTTTCAAAAAAAACACATTTCGAGTAAAACACATTTTAAAGTATGATATATATCTTGCTTAAAGTAATGTCATCTGCTTTTACCAAAACACTTGCGGTTTTTGTTCTAGTGAACGGAAAATAATAAACTTTTTTTATAACGCTAATAAGATGAACTATAAAATAAAATCAAGTCGTTTGCCAAGTCGTTGTTTCCTGTGCTGTGCCACAGAAGAAACAGTGATTACAGGATCTGACGCTTACGCTAAAAATGTCGAGACTCAAAGTCCTCAAATTAGGATGGTGAGGAAGTTTGGAAAAACGGATCCCAGTTCATGTGTCGTCCTGGTCATTTTACTGTGGTTTAAAACTACGAGGTTCATCAACAATAACTCTTGAGTTGCTCCTGAGGCAACGCAAGATCTATAATGCCAGTCATGAACTCTCGTCCCTGACCATTCGGTTATCGCAATCTTAATTATGGACAACTATGTATTCTTATTTTTGGTTATTGCTTTGAATTTAATTTCTTTTATAAATTTTAGAGCACAAAACAGATGAACAACTTTTTTTAAAAACAGCTCTTCGTATAAATTTGTTTAAAAAAATTTTAAACTTTTATTCTACTAAGATGAAAGTTCATATTAATGAAAATACTTATTTTACAGTATAACAAGCATCAACATCATATTGTCGATAAAAGGTTGGACCAATCAAAAATTATTTATTATCAAAAGAAGAAAGATTTGCATTTATATAAAAAATATCGTTATTATAAATTTACAAACAATATTACAAGAGAACGTCTCTTCGGTAGTTATGTTAAACACAATCAACATATAGAACACTATACTTCACACGTACAAACTTGGAGGATGTTAAAAGAACACATAAAATGACTCTTCTCAATTCATTTATGAATTTCTTAAATAATAAATGTTTGAACTCCAGAAACGAATTATGATAATTTCATTTAAAAATCAAAAATGTGGCACTTAAGTATATATTTGATTATAGATAAATATTTGGATGTTTCGTTAAGAAATGTTTTCGAAGTATTAAGATAAATACAAATATAATTCAATTATACCTGCCAAACACACTTCAAATAATTAATTGCTTTTATTTTTTGTATTTGTTCCAGAATCGTTTATTTGTATTTCCGTTTATATAAAACTGTCGATTTGAATCAGTCTAAAGTTTTATTGAAACAGAAAATTGTAAATAATACTCTTATACAAAAAATGATTCAAAATCTAAGAATGTAAGAGAAAAAAATTGGTAGTTATAGAGACTTCCGATAGAAGTGAAAACTTAAAACTTTTAGTATTAAAATTTGAAATTTCATAATGTTTGAATTAAAATTATCAACATCAATCTGGTTTTTACATCTATTGACACTCCGAGCAACAACTAAATGCATGTTTATATGGTTTTTTTTATTCAAATATATTACTGGCTGTACAAGATCATGACAAAATATAAATACAATTCAATTGAAATAACAATCAATATACAATCATATTATTTATGGATAGTATTTATATTTACTTAAATTTCAATGTACTTGATTTTTAACATTATTTTAATTGTTTGCATCATTGTCATCATTAATTTCAACAATACTTAGACTTTTTGTACTTTCAATTATTTCATTTTGTTCTAAAAAAGATACAATAGGCTTATGGTAACTAAAGTAAGGAAAGAAAATGTTTGATTCAAATTTATCTAAGTATCGCGTAAAAACCACATCGATCGTCGTTTTATATTTTGTAGTACTGAGTTTTCGATCATTGGACATATTTAAATTAAGTGTTTCATTTAGAAATTCAATTAGTGGTAGATTTTTATCATCTGCAAAGTTAATATTGAAGTCTCCACTTAAAATCATCGGTACATTATCATATTTTTTGTCAAACCTTTTAACAAATATTTCAGAACCTTCTTTTCTATAAATCATCAAATTTTCGAATGAAAATTGTTGTATCTGTCTCATAGATGTTCCAAGCGAAATATAAACGGCAACCATTAACGTGTATTGCCCATTCTCGGAATCGCAACGAGCAACGCATATTTCACTTATATCAGAAACATTAACACCAATGCTTCTATTGTACTTAGTAAGTATGTCCATATGTGAAGTAATGAAGTGTGACGTATCTTGAGTATTGTGATAAATAGCTACGTCTGCTGCTGGAACACTTCGGGTCTTTCATAACTTACAACAAAGTTGAAATTCGGAATATCAATTGGTTCTTCTTTGTTCATAGAATTTCCGATAAAAGCAGAACATTTGACTTTTTTACGATAGCATCATTTTTAGGTCAGATCCATGCGCATGCAAACTTTGACAATTGAATGAAAATATCGATTATCCTTTCTTGTTGGAGAGGAATTCTAGAAAAGTTTTGGTGACCGTTTGTAGTGTATTGTTTTGTAACCTTTTCAATTCTAACGTTAGATCCTCTCGATGACTTGTTGATCTTTTATGATGTTTATCTGTTTCTGAAGCATTTAGAGGTGTTCCTGTTCTACCAATTCAAAATTCCCAGCTGCTACTAATATTTTCTTGAGTAACCAAAAATAAACCTTGAATCCTCGTTACTCTTGTTAAAGCTACGTAAACTAATTCTCTAGGATGTTTGCGATCGTATTCGTAGACAATAGCATCCTAAGTACCTCCCTGTGATTTGTGAATAGTCATTGCCAAAGCAGAAATTAGGGGGATATGTTAAGGATCTTAGCAAATATGAAAAACGGTTATTTAAAATAACCCTAATTCCCTGACAATATTTTTTCGTAAATTTCTAATAATAAAATCGAATGATATAAAATTATAGATAATCATTTTGCAAAAAGTAGAAGAGCATATATTTTATTTTTGACAATTTAAATTAATAAATAATGATTTCGAAATATTAAATTTTTAAATAAAATAAAATATTTAATGAAATTAAAGTCGGATCCGTTTTTATTATTTCAAACTAAAGATTTTAATGATATAAGGTAATAAACTATAATTTTGCATTTTTAACCATATTTTAAACTTCAACACATTAATCTTGAATTATTATTAGATTTTATAAAATTTTTAATTTCAAAATCCACGATAAAATTATGATTGAACAACTAGATGTCTATTTTACCACGCTAGTAAGAAAACGTCTAAGCCAATGTGAAATACTAATCCTGATTGCGTGATGCACAGAGGTTAAATATTAGAAAATAAATAATACAAAATTTTCAAACGCCAAAATAAATACGAGTATTTAAAATAATTTTCTGTTATTTTTTTATCTTAAAAATATTAATATATTTTTTTAGTACTCACTATTGTACTGCACAATGATTCTTCAATTAAATGATTCAAATAATAACCAAACAAAAACACTATTTTAACAATGCAGAGAAAAAAACACATTGAACTTTTAACTAAATCCATTCAATTTCACTTATAAGATATACACAGCACTATACGTCAGCTGTATAGCTATAGATATACTGCTATAAGCATGTCGGTGACGCGAACGCACGAGATTTCACCCATCCAAAAAGTGTCTAAAGCGAACAGCACACTGCACATGCGCCAGTCAGAGCATGTCGGTGACGCGAACCCATAAGATTTTCCCCTACCAAAAAGTGCCCAACGCCGATAAAGAAGTTTTCTCTTCAAAAAAAAAAATGGAGTGAAAAAAAGTATTGCAGTTACTTAAATATATTATTTCACGCACGCTTTTAAAAAATTATAATAACAAAACTACAGTAAAACATTCTGTTATTCTCTTTTTGCTTGTTATTTGTTCCATATTTTAATTGTACATAGAATTAAAGAGAACATGGCTCGTACAGTTATTATTGTATTAATTAAGCAGTTAAATATATAGAAACAAATAAATACAAGCCATTGAAATATTTAAAACCGGAACAAAATATTGTAGGATAATATTGCTAGAATGCATTGCTTAAGTTTCAGCCAAATTTATACCAAGTCCAAATTCACAGAAAAAAACATAGATGGATTGAAATATTATTTTCAATTGACAATGCCCGTGTAATCAAATTGTATCGAAAAATCTATAACACAAATTTTAATATTTTTCAAGAACTTGAAGTAAAAATTATTTTTTTAGTTCCAATTTATTAATCATAAACTCAAAATGTAATACACAGCTTATTAAAATTTGCAAAACATTTACAACTCTGTAGAACAGTGGTTGGCAACCTTTTAGCTGTGGCATGTCGAAACCAATCTACCAAAATGATTCAGCGTACCATACAATAGGACATGTTTGAAACATTTCGATTCCCGTGATAATGCATATAGAGTTAGAGAAAATAGGTTAATAATATAGAAATTTACAGTTTTATTATATATTAATTTTGTATCATTTAAAGCTTAACATAAAAATAAATAATATAAAATATGTTATTATGAGTATTCTTCTGGTTTATTTTTTGTTTTTTTTTTTTTTGAAAAAAAAATAGTTAAGAATTTTTTTATAATTACTTAACTTTTTATTTAATTTTCTGGTATAAGTTCAAACAAAGTTATTAATAAAAAAAATTAACGAGTCTTACAGTAGTCGCATATGATGTGTAACATCTGACTTGTTATCATGGTAAATACGCAATAGTGACTTTAATCCTGAAAGAAATGAATCGGTTATGACTGGAAATAATTTTCTATCGAATAATTATATCTTTAAGGAAAATTTTATTTAATTAACACAAGGAGTTATGCAGTTTTTTATCAAAAATATTTATTATAGCTCAATTTGAGAAAGAGCGGAGACAATAGATTTATGAAAACTAAAGTATGACACATATACTTGTGATTTCAAAGTATTTTAAAGTCGTTGAAAAACGGCGTCAATAACAGTGCCACTGTTAGTTGTCGAAACATTTCGATTAGTGCATTTCGAGCTTGAGTTTATCTTTCAGAAAAGCTATGAGCGGCTCAGCTTCTGGCAAACTGAAGTTAACGTTAAAATCACCGCTCAAAATCATGGGAAGCGAATGATAGTTTTTTTTAAAAAGAGCAGAACCACCTTCGGTATATGGTAAAAGTACAAAATGCAGGAAATCTGTAATTTTTTTAACTGTTTGATTCGGACAAATGTATGCGACCACCAAAATGACAAGACTTGCTGGTATGTGCGGTAGGTGGGCGTCTTAATTGCTACTACAGTTGGACCCCCAGACGAGGGTAGCGAAGAGACACCGTCAAACGCATGCTTAAAAATTAGAAATATTAGAGAAAATCAAAAACACCTTTTTTTTTAGTTTTTTTTAATCGAGAAATCTTTTTTTAATCACAATTAAAAAATATAATATTGATGAGCTTTGTCAAACTCTTAACAAGAAATATAATTGTTAATATATAGTTTACACATATATAAATATATCCTCAGATTTCACACACAACGAGCCTTGAGACTTAGACATTTGAGCGTAAGAATCATAACTTTATTCTGGATGAAGTCTAATAAGACTTGCTGGTATGAGCGGTAGGCGGGCGTCTTAATTGCTAGTAGAGTTGGACCCCGAGGCGCTGAATTGGTCAAATAAAACAGCGCGCGCTTCCCCCGACTTCCTGTTACGCATTTCCGTCCCTTTTCACGAAATAACGCCAACAAATATCCAGCAACCGAGAGTAAAGATGTTCTTCTTCTTTAGCACGACAGCCCGGGGTGGACCAAAGCTTTCCTCAGAACATCCCTCCATCTTGTCCTCCGGGAGGCAACAGTTCTCCAATTGGTCACTTTCAGCACTTTAAAATCTTCTTCCACACAATCAGTCCATCTCAGCTTGGGTCTCCCTCTGGGTCTGTTCGAGATGAGTTTATAATTAAAGATTCTTGATGTCATAGATGAGGGATCCATTCGACAGACATGTCCCGCGAATCTCAAGCGGCATATTTTGATGTAGTTGACGATGTCAGCTTCCTTAAAGAGTCTGTTGAGTTCAAAGTTGTACCTGTGTCTCCAAATTCCGTTATCATTCACACCCCAAAGATCTTCCTCATGACTTTCCTTTCAAAAATAACAAGGGGATTTGTCTGGGTCTTTGTTAGAGTCCAGGTTTCACATTCCATAGGTGAGAACAGGTCTTATAATAGTTTTATACAAAATAATTTTTGTAGATCTTTTTATCAATTTCGATTTTAAAAAAGTTCCAAGGCCATAAAGGCAGCGATTAGCAGCAAGAATTCTTCTTTTTAGTTCAAAGCCTATGTCATTACAAGAGTTAACATTGGAACCCAGATATGTAAAACTGTCAACCAGTTCGACTTTAAGATTTCCAATTTGAAGGGCCACAGGGCTCACTGCTTTTGTCACAGGCATGTATTTAGTTTTATCTGCATTAATATTAAGATGCATTTTTTCAGCAGATGCTTTGAGAGCGCTGAATGCTTCCATTAAGGCACTTTTTGTTCTTGCGATTATGACTATATCGTCAGCATAGGCTAGAATTTGTACAGATTTGGTAAAGATAGTGGCCCTCGTGTTGATACCAGAGTCACGAATGACCCACTCAAGAGCTAAGTTAAACAAAAGACAGGCGAGTGCATCGCCCTGTCTTACTCCATGTTCAATTTCAAAGTAATCCGTGATATTGCCTGACAGCTTTATGCAGGAAAGGGTGCGAGTCAAAGTTGATTTTATAAGCTGTAAGTATTTATTTGGCATCCCTAGATCTTGAAGAGCTTTAAGCAAGAAATCCCGATCAACACTGTCATATGCGGATTTAAAATCAATAAATAAGTAGTGAAGATCGATATTGAACTCTCTTGCTTTTTCCATTATTTGTCGCAGATTAAAGATTTGTTCGCAGGTGGACTTCCCCTTTCTGTGTGAACCCGCACTGATATCCTCCCACTATACTTTCTACCCAGGGAGAAATTCGGTTAAAGAGGATTATCGAGAAGATTTTATAGATGCAGTTCAGAAGGGTGTGTTACTCGGTAGTTACCACAGTTTGTGGGAACTCCCTTTTTGTAGATTGGACAGATGATTCCAAGGGTCCAATCTGGGGGCAGAACTTCGTCATTCCAGATAGAGATAATAATTTTATGAACTTGTTCTGTTAGCAGTCTTCCTCCATGTTTGTAAAGCTCAGCCGGGATTCTATCAGGTCCAGACGCCTTGTTGGACTTTAACGTCTTGAGAGTCAGTTCAACTTCATGGCAATCCGGTGGAGGTATCTGAATATCTTGATAGTTTTGATGGGGGACAAAAACTGCATTGTTAGTGTGTGCAGCGTTTAATAGGTCAGAGAAATATTCCACCCATCTCTGAGATATTTCAGTTGGGTTTGCTAAGGATTTCACCATCACTATTTCGGCAGATTGTGACTCTGGATTTGAAGTCTTTTCGACTATTTTTGATTATCTTATAGAAAGCTCTGCTTTTATTGCTACTTTTTAGATGCTCAGCATCCTTAAGAAGCTCTTCGTAGAATAGTCGCTTTTTCGCTTTGTGAATCCTCTTTTCATTTCTCCTGGCGGTTTTATAGTCTTCTTCTGAACTTCTGGGGAATCTCTTTTGGTGCATATCTCGGTAAGCTTTATTTTTAAGATCCGTTACTACCTTGCACTCATCATCAAACCAATCTTTTTTTTTTTTTTTCTTTTCAATTTTTCCCAAAACCTGTTCAGCAGTTGATAGGATAGCTTCTTTAACCAGTAACCATTGATCTTCAATACCGGTGGGGCCCACCAATTCACTATCCTGAAGTTTGCAATTTAACATTTCTACAAATTCATTCCTAATCTTCAAATCGTTAAGCTTGAAGCAAATAAACCTACCTTCACTTTTTCTATGTTTGTACTTGAATGTTGAAATTTTCGCTCTTATTTTAATCACAACTAAATAGTGGTCAGAATCGATATTGGCACCACTGAAGGACCTAACATCCAAAAGGCTAGAGAAGTGCCAAGTGCCGGGTGCCAATCAGCACGTGGTCTATCTGATTAAAAGTAGAGCCATCAGGTGATCTCCATGTCCTTTTGTGTATGTTTTTATGTTGGAACATGGTAATTCCGACAACCATATCATGTTCAGCTGCAAAATCAACAAGCTTGATTCCGTTTTCATTAGAAATTTCGTGTAGGCTATGATCTATACAAATAAATAAAATTGAAGTGTCTGTTTGTAATTTCAAATTAGCAGCTTTTTACTTAATGCACTAAAAGTATATACGGTATTCATAAAAAAAAACCCAATTTTTAAAATTTTTGTCTGTCTGTCTGTTTATCTGTCTGTCTGTCTGTCTGTCTGTCTGTTCCGGCTAATCTCGGAAACGGCTGGTGCGATTTTAAAAATTCTTTCACTAATGGAAAGCTACATTAACGGGGAGTAACATAGGCTATATTTTATTCCCGTATTCCTACGGGAACGGGAACTATACGGGTGAACGTGAAACTGAATGCCAAGATGAACGCCAAATTGAACGCCAAGCTGAGCTAATGAAGTCGTTGTTTTGGTTACTGGCGACCGATGCTCTTCATGAGACATAACAGTGTTACGCGCACATAATAATACGCTGACACGTGCCATAATTTTTTTTTTTGGATAGTTATCTCACAGTTCAGTTAAGTAGAGCATCGGCTGTTTCGGATGCACTTTTAAAAATAATAAATCAAGGCTTCATAAGCAAAAAGCAATGCAAGAAACAAAAAATTGATAAGTTTTACGGTTAGTTTTAATCCTTTCTTTTTTTTTTATTTACATTTTTAGTCACTTTTCAACAATAGTTATTATAATCCCAATCTATATCTATACAAATAAATACAATTGAAGTGTCTGTTTGTAATTTCAAATTAGCAGCAATTGTTTGAGGGGGCGAAGGTTTAAGGGGCGTTAGAAATTCTCCGATTTTTAAGTTATTAGACGTACAGTCTTGAAACTTAGTAAGTAGATTCCTCTCATAGGGTAGAGATACGCTACAAAATGGGTTTCGTGAAAATTGCCCTCAAGTGGCGTTGCGGGACTTAAGGGGCGTTATAGATAATTATTTTCATTTTTAAACTATTAGACGCACAGTCTTTATATTTGATAAGTAGATTTCTTTTATAGAGAAGAGATCAGCTATAGGAAGGTTTTGTGAAAACAGACCTCTAAATGGCGTTGCGGGGGATTTAGTGGCGTACTAGATAAATATTTTCGTTTTTAAACTACTTCACCTCCCTGCTTGAAAATTGGTAGGAATGTTTCTTTCATGGAGTAAATATCCGCTACAAAACAGGTTTGGGAAAAATTGACCCCCAAGGGGTGTTGCGGGGTGTTAAGGGCAGATATAAATAATTATTTCTATTTTTAAACTATTAAACGCACAGTTTGAAATTTGGTAAGCAGATTCCTCTCATAGGATAGAGATACACTACAAAATGTGTTTTGTGAAAATCGACCCCTAGGCCGCGTTGCGGGGTTCAAGGGGCGTTATTGATAAATTTTTTTTTGCATTTTTAATTTATTGGACGCACAGTCTTCAAATTTTGCTAAGAAGATTCCTTTCATAGTGTGCAATTCCCCTACAAAATTGGTTTTGTGAAAACAGACCCAGAAGTGGCGTTGCGGGGGCTCAAGTGGCGTTCTAGGTAATTATCCCCATTTTTAAACTATTAGACGTACAGTCTTGAAATTTGATAAGCAGATTCCTTTCGTAAAGTAGAGAACCGCTACAAAATGGGTTTCGCGAATATCAACTACTAAGTTTAATTTCGGGAGATTAAGAGGCGTAATTGATAAATATTTCCATTTTAAACTATTTGATCATCCTGCTTGAAAATTGGTAGGCATGTTCCTTTCATGGAATAGAGTTCCTCTAACAAAGAGTAAAACGAAAATTGACCCCAAGGAGGGTTGCGAGGGGTCAAGAGGCGTTACAGAAAAAAATTCCTGTTTTTAATTGTTAGACCCACATACTTGAAATTTGTTAAGCATGTTTCTTTTGTTGAATAGGGATCCACTAAGAATGTATTTTAAGCAAATCAAGTTCTGGGGGGGTGCAGGGGGTTACTTGGACGTATTGATAAAAAAAATTACTTTTTTCGAGTTACAAGGACTATAATAATGAAATTTGGTTTGCATTTTTCTTTTGTTGAGTTGAAATCCGCTAAGAGCGGTTATTTTGGAAAACGGCTCTCAACGGGATTACGGGGATATTGATAGTAAAGCTTTTGTTTTTTTTCTGTTAGATTTAGACTTGAAGTTTGGCTTGCATGTTCAATTTATGGAGTAGAGATCCACCAAAAATTGGTTTTGCGGGAATCCACATGGTTTTTGGGTTACGAAAGAGCAAACATCATTCTATGCTTCAATTTTAGAGATTTTTAGAAAACACAAATTAGATGAGTTCTGCCCCCTTTTTTTTTATCAACAGGCGACAGTTACAGGTATAAATATATTTTTCAATACAATCGAATTCTTAATGCAGGACTTAGACATCAATAATTTATACATATATATAAGCAGTAAAAATTTATAAAACATCATGAAATTCCCAGCGAAGCGGGCGGGTAACAGCTAGTATCCAATAATAATGATAGGTCGGAAAAAATCTTCCTTTCCAATTTTGGCGTTAAAATCCCCCAATACAAGCTTAATGTCACCTTGGGGGCATTCACAACAGAGTGCATCTAATTCACTATAGAAAAGATTTTTAATTTCATCACTCTTTTCCTCTGTTGGTGCATGAGCACATATAATACTGTAGTTTTGAAACACACCTTTAATTATAATTCTGCACATTCTGCTATTTTTTGTCTTGAAATCTAAAACAAGGTGCTTAATTCTTTTGTTTACAATAAATCCTGTACCAAAAACATGTTTTGGGGGATCACAGCTGCAAAACACAATATAGTTTTTATTCTCCAGAACTCCCTCTCCAATCCAGCGTACCTCCTGAATGGCAAGGAGGTCAAGGCGGTATAGATTCATCTGTTCAATAAGCGCTTGGAGGGCCTTACTTCGAAACAGAGAAAGAACGTTCCAGCATCCAAATCTCATATCCTTTAGACATTTTCCAGGTCGTATCCGAGAAAGCAGTCCGGCTTTATGTTCCTTTGGTTTCATAACGGTGGGACTTTTTACGGGGTGGAGTTGTCAGCCCCACGCCCAACCCCCAACCTGGAGGGCCAGTCGCCTGATATAATTCCCAGGGGCAGGGTACCCGGCTATACCCCCGGACACTGGGTACCCATTTTAGTCGCCTTCTACGACACGCATGGGCTACGTTGGGACTAAATTCTTACCCCCACGGTCACCACATGGGGCAGTAAAGATGTTACACATCAATAATAAAACTTTGTATTAAACTATAAACTAAACTCAGTGGCGCAACAGCCCATGAGGGCCAAGACCTACTGAGTCCATCTCAGAATAAGTGACCTTTGGGCACTGAGGTGCATGAGCAGATGTCCCGATCAGGTGGTCAGTCCGAATTGAAACTCCTAGTGTTTAGTCCCCAAGCATGCTTGGTACTCATTTATCGACCCACTGAAGGGATGAAAGGCTGAGTTGACTTTGCACAGCCCGAGGATAAAACCCCCGGACCTGTGGTGTGGAAGCGCGATACGCTACCACTCGGCTACCGGAGCTCAAACTTTGTACTAATTCAAGTTTATTCTCAGTTCATGTTTCTCTTTTAAAAAATGGTCCATTCTGTTCTTAGTAATCAGGTAATTTTCAATGAATCAATTTATTATCCTTATATATTTCAATAATTTTAAATACAGAAAAAGCAAATTTAGTAAATTTCAAAATGCTTCTTGAAATAAATCATTTCCTTATTGTCAATTTATAATTAGTTGATTCGATTGTAATTTCGAAAAAATAATCTTGAATCATCCAAACCATGATAAATTTGATAACTATTTTCAGTTTGATTTGGAAAAAAAATCTATTCGTCACACATGAATACTACTTTACACGGACATAAATACTGAAAGATTTGTAAAAAAAAAACCTTCGTAATAATATTTAATGAATATTTGTGCTCTCATAAATGTTTTCTGTAAGAAGAAAATTAAATTTAAATAACAAAGCTAGATATAGAAACTTACACACAATATTTACTCTCATAAATGTGTCCTATAAATAGAAATAAATGTGTAGAAATTAAAGTTATTGAATTCTTCAAATATTTTTTAAAGTACTAATACTTATGTAGTGTTTCAAACACATGTTTTTGTTACTCACTATGAAAATATTAGTAAAGTTCAATGATAAAAATAAAACATTTTATACAGCTCAAAATCGGTATTGTTTTCACCTCATCTAGAAAGCTTTCGAACAAATTCCTCTACTATTACTCAAGACACTCCCTCTAAAAGATCCTGGATCCACCTAGATTTTACAGTAACTACACCAATCAAATTTTCAGAAGAAAAATGTGATCAAATTTCGCTCTCTCTCTCGTAAGAGTATTTTGAGCATTAAGTTTTTATTTACTCGACATTTGACACGTGAAAGCTGTATTTCAGTTATTTTTGACGTCCTTGAAAGTCACACCAGTAAAATCAGCAATTGGTGTAAATATCACGTTTTAAGGTTGTTTTATGAAAACGATTTAAGCAAATAGACGATAAAAATATCTATTAAGCTTGAACGTGACTTTTCACAGATCCAAGGCGTTGCAAAATCTCATTTTTTATCTCAATAACATTTGAAGCTATTTATTAACAAAGTCAATTTACTATAATATGGAATGATTATTTACTTCACAACGAAGAAAAAAATACACGTTTTAATAGAAATTTTATTATCTGTTGTCGAAAATTATTTTTGTGGCGGTATTTCACATGATGTTTTCTTATGTAACTCGTTTTATGAAATATAGAAGGTGATTGTAATTAACTTCCACTTAGACAATGCAATGAAAAAAAGAACCAGTCAAAATGACTTCAAATGTGAATGCAATTAAAAAGGTGGGAAACGGTATGGAATAAGATGAAAGTTCCAAAGTGTTTTTATAGATAGCGCTGTAAGCGGCATAATGAAGATGAATTCGACTACAAGTGGCATTTTGAAACGAAGTACGGATGCTTTGGTGTGAGATGCGCATTAAACCAACTGCATTGTTCAATGTGCATGATTGTTTTTTTTTCTTGATGGAGAAAATGTTTTCCAAGTCATTTAAGCAGTTGTTGCAATTGTAGCATTGGTTCCTACATAAGCCTGTAACAACCTCCAGACTGAAGTGATCATTTTGATCAAGTGGTATGTTACGTGCTTACGAAACCAAAGGATGCGAGTTCTATCCTCCGCATTGGTGACCTTAACTAAGAAAAACGCAATGTTCGCGTAGCTATCGTGGCGCCATCTACCCGCCACAAGAGCAACCAAAAGCTATCAAACACTACGTAGCAAACTAAGCCGTCAGACACACTTGACGCAAAAGCAACAACTCACACGCTTGCCATAACAACAATATCATTCGTTCCCCTATCCACCGACTCATTGGTGGGGGAGTGTGTAGTGGTGGTTCCTACGTAAGTTCAGCCTCCGGCCTGAAGTGATCATTGTGGTATGTTACGTGCTTACGGAACCAAATATCGTGAGTTCTAACCTTCTCACACTCTTAGTGAAATCCATCCACCTCGGCAAGGTAGTACCACATTGGATTGTAAAATCGGTCC
This sequence comes from Trichonephila clavata, assembly GCA_019973975.1. Classification (NCBI taxonomy): domain Eukaryota; kingdom Metazoa; phylum Arthropoda; class Arachnida; order Araneae; family Nephilidae; genus Trichonephila; species Trichonephila clavata. The sequence continues at coordinate 473,594 of BMAO01021496.1, forward strand.
TTAATTTCCCTTGAGCTAAAACCCTCAAAAAAAGCAACAATTAAAAGGCCAGTGAGTTTTTTCTTATGTCATGCCGTTTCTCCTTTCATCAAGTATATTCAGTTCAAATTTTAAATCCTTTTGAGCAGCGGTTCTTTTTTTTACGGTATTTTGAAAAATGAACTCTAATTATAATCAACCTGTATATTCAAGAACATATTTCTGTCTAAGGAATTCCCAATGAGTGTGTAGTTTATCCATGAAGCACACAAATTATAATGAATTATTAGTCTACTTATACTCTATTCAGATCTTAAAAGGATAAAAATTAATTCAATTATTAAAAAAATTGTTATAGAAGAGATAAATGTTTCACTGTCTTAATTTTTGGAATGAAATAGATGATATATAATTACCGTATAATTCAAAAAATAAGATCAAAATTTACGGGTGTACATTATACGCAGGATAAAAAAAATGATAGTTTTAAAAATTAAAAAGAGATAAGCATAAAAATAAATTAGACATCTACATATATCGAAATTCTCTTTATTTAAGATAAATAACATATGCTATGAAGCTAAAGGGTTATAGATCTAAAAGTATACTATTTTTTCAAAAGCCTGGGTTAATACCTCGAATAAATGACTTCAAAACATAAGAGCATTGCACATTTCAGATTTCTGTATAAAAACGGGGTATGCGTTATACAACAAGTAAATCTAAAAATAAAAAAATGCAGCTTGAAAATATAGGTGCGAGTTATACGCTGGATTTTATGGTATATATATGAATTATAATTAAATGAATATCTTAAAAGTTTAAGTATATTATTCCTCAAATAAATAGGTTTAAATTTTAGTTAAAGATTCGATATTAAGATATTCACTGAATCACGGGAGAATTTTTTGGTGTAAAATATAATAATTGTATGTAAAGTCGTTGTTCCGTAAGTAAAGCATTTTCTTTCTTCTACTAAGCTTAAAAAAATCAAATTTTGGCTTACGCAAAGTGAAGGTTATATATTCGTTGAGTACAAAACAATTTAAACTTTAAAAAATATCACTCTATATTTTAAACAAAGTTTTATATGAAAGAAAGCTCTAATGAGAAATTTTGATAGATAGGCTTAATCCCTTAACTGAATTGCATGTACATCGCACGAGCTTTCGAAAGCTATTCACTACCGGTTTGCTCGTATGCTGTACGCGAGCACTGATATTTTCTTCTTCCTATCTTTGATTTGCACATGTTTTTAATTCTTAAAGTGAAATTATTAGCTCTTTCTTTTTAATAGATAAAGTTTTTCCACGGTGCTGAAATGCTTCCCATCCGGAATTTTCTTTGTGGTGAAGGCGGGAATTTTAAACTGAAAGCAGAAATTTATATTCTTGAAAATATTCGATAAAAAAACAGGAATTGGCAAGGCACTGTGCAATTCGTTGCTTGGAAAGAAATGAAAATGAAAAATGATAAAAAAAAACAGTATGATATCTGCTTCTGTTGCAATGTAAGGCTTAGTGTTGCACCATGCTTCAAACTATGAGTGCATATATATATGTATATGTACAAACACCACAAAATCCTCAACAGTTTAAAAAAAAGGTACGAACATGAAATTACTTTGTAAGTGTAAGAGAAATTCTTTTAAGATGTATGAAACATTCTTCATAGCATGCATAGTGTTCTTATAAAAAATAAAACAAACAGGGTTTTTTTGTGTTACACAATTAGAAAATAAAAAATAACGTACATAAATTGAAAATTAAAACAGAATTCTTCCATTTTTACTTTCTGTAAAATTATGCTTAGTTATACGCATTAAAAAAAATGTGCCTTTTTTTTGGAACATTTTGGGCAAAAAAAATTTACCGCTTAAGGTGGGATACTCAACTTTTTCTCCCGCCGGGCCCCATACATATGACAGGTATTTTACGCGGGCCACAACATGAGCATAATAGAATATACTATAAGACCAAAGCAGCATTGGTCAAAACAAAATTGATCAAAATATTAAAACTCTCATTTTCGGTTTTTATTTTAATACTTTATGAACCCTTCTAACAAACACACTCTAAAATATATTTACTTTTATGCAATTTTTACTGGGTTATATTTGGTAGTTTCGATTTCCTTTCCTCCATGACCAGGTCTCTTACTTACATTCTACTATTAAAATAGCAAATTGATAGATTTAATTGCTTCATTGATAGAATTTTCCCGCTAAATTTTTAGTGCATTCTTCTTAAATAATCGAATTTTTTAGCGTAATGGGCCAGAACCGTGCCACTCAGAAAAGGTCTCCGGGCCACATGCGACCCGCGTGCCGCAGTTTGAATATCATTGGATTAAGGGGTTAAGACATATAGCCATGCCATTATCAAAAAAATATACAAATTATGTAACAGTCGATTAATTTTAATTATTGTAAAATAGTTTAAGAAATGTTTTCTCACTTGCATATTCCTAACGAGAAAAGCACAAAGCAAAGTTTTAGCAACCACTTCTTTTTCTTGTGATTTGTATTTAGATTTGATTAGAATTCTTTTTTTGTCGTGCATGATTGATATACTCCTTATGCAAACTCTGCGAGGCCATCGCTCTAAACATACAAAATGTCATGTATTCATTCATATGTCGTGCTAAAAATAACTGTGTACATATACTCTCATGGTTGATTCTAAACACATAACACGCACTTTTGTATGCACAGCATTACATAGCTAACTCTCATAATAACGGAAGATCATCCTCGAGAAATGAATTTATGAATCAAATTTTCGAAAAGTTTTTTGTTACGCCTTTTTATTTTTATTGTTGCTGTATGAAACAAAGAATCGAGCCAGTTAACACTATAAAGTTTACACACACAAAGACATTTTTATGTAAATCATATATCTACTGAATATTAATAAATGATTAAATCACTCATAAACCAATATTGTTAAGAATATGAAAAAATTAGAAAAATGTTTTTTAAAAAACGAACTTATTCTTATATATAATAAATTATTTTTCTTATATATGTGTGAATTAAGTGTTTAATATTTTATTTTTTTCAATTATTAATAAGTCTGATATCAAAAGACAGTATATTGAAATGTAAATTAAAAGTTCAGAATAGATGAAAGGCAACTCAAGAACAAAACATTTGCAAAATTTCAGTAGAAATTTTAAAGAATATAGCTGTTAAATGGGTAAACCTTCTTTTTTATTCTACATTTATTATTAACTATAAGCAATATATCTTAGAGAATAATTAACTATAAAGCAATATGATTTATAAGCGAAGAATAGCCAGATTATTTCCTCCATTTTGTGCCCAAGAGTTGACATCTGCTAACAACACTTTATATATGCCTATTTTAAGTCAAATTTAAAAAACTTAATAAAAAGTTGATTTGAATAATTAAAATAAATATCTAACTTACACTTTTCTTAATTATCTATTTGTTTTAGGATTTCAAATGAACTTTTTGTTAGAGTCTGATTACATTTCCTTTGCGTTCCACAGTTGTCCGCCCTAAAATAATTTTATAATAAAAAGTCATGAATATATATACATTATTTTCACAAGTATGTGTTTAAATTACATAAATATGCTCATTAAAAAATTTGTGTTTTTGTTATTTTTTATTTAATCAATTATCGTTAATGTTAGTGTAATTTTATCAGCAGCATAAAGCTGCTCGTCTCCTCTCAAGGTAGACCCGAGGAAGCCAAAATGTTGTAAAATGTTTAACATCCGAATCCTATCGTTAGTCCAATCCCAGCACAAGTGCTGGGCAGCAACATTATATTACATACTTTTACCGTATACTAAAATAGAAAAACGAATAATTCAGAAGTTTTTAGAAGTTAAATGTGGGGAGAAAAAATTAACTGGACTTTAATTTTGAATTTAAAAGATTCATTTTTAAAATTATCCATCTGTTTTGAAAACAAATAATTTGCGAATATCTGTTAACTAATACAAAAAAGAGCAAGGGTGGCTAACCTTTTCGGGAAGAGTGCCCCTAATTGATTAAAAAATAATGATGCGTCCCATTTCAACTTTTCCAACTAACAAACATGGAAAAGAGAAAAAATGTTATGGTTATAATGGGATTTTTAGGCAAATAGCACATCTTTAATGCACGTCTAGTAGTCGAAATATAATAAATAAGACAAAAGTACAAACTTAGGTTTTATTGTTAGTTAACTTTTTTCAAGTTCAATCAATTCGGTTAGGTATAGAATAAAAATGTGTAACTTGAACCATTTAATTCAAAATAATTATTAAACGCTCAGTATCAACTTTATGTGGCTTTTGAATTAATACTTTTTTTACCAAGTTTTCTTTTTTAGGATTAGCTCTCTTACAGATGCTAACAAAATTAGGTTATTATAAGTGCAAATTAGCAAGTTTTTAGTGATATTTATTTTATTATATTTTTCATAGCAGAAAACATTTATGAACAAACATATCTTGATCCAAATTTTGAGGGTTTTTTTGTCTGGGACAACTCTAATTCAATAAAATTGTAAGAAGTGGTTATATTTATTATCTTTTCAGACTTTTTAAATTTTTTTAAGTTCTCGCGCACCACTGTTACAACTCCATTCTGTCACAAGTTGTCCACCTCCTGAAGTAGATTCAATGATTTGTAATAAAAAAACAAAGTATTACGCTTTATGATCAATGACTAAAATTATTTCCTGGTTAATTATCTGAATGATATTAAATTGTGAGAAGTATCAAAATGAAGCATTTAGTAATGTAACATCCTTGGAGTACAAGGCTTACTAAAACAATGTCTCACTTCAAACTATACTTAAAATCACGCTGATCACATTGTTCTAAAAAAATATTGATGATATTTTAAAACAATTATTTACCTCATACTAGAATAATCGATGAAATAAAGAACATGTATGACATATTATTGAGAGAATTTAAGTCTCTCTCTCTCTACCCTATAAATCTGTATCCTGATTCATTTTTAAACAAAAGCTCACAGTTTCTTACAATCTATAAAAGTGTATCTTTAAATATTATCAGAAGTATTTAGGCACCAAAAAATTAAAAACTAAAGAAGAAACACCAAATGAGAGAGAGAAGAAAATATTAAGAGTATTTATCAACTTATAATTCAAATTAATTCGCAAATGCAGTGAGAAGAAAAATTGTAGTTCACCATTAATTCTTTTAGCAATATTTTATATTCTACTTCCTTAATTCTTTACTAACAACAAAAAAATGATTATACATTTCAAATACGAGATCAATTTAACAGCACTCTTGTACAAATATTTAATGTCGAATCAAATTATTTTTCGTACTGAAACATTTTGAATACTGATACTCAAAAGAAAATAAACTGTTAAATCACTACGACTTACTAACTTTTCCACCAAAAATATCGCAAACTCAATATATTTTGAATAAAAAGTACACCACAAATTTTCACAAATCGATCCATTTAATAGAATCTAGCATTTTTAGGGTGATTAAAGAAAATATTTAAAAATTATCAAAAGAAAACTGCCTTCCGATTGAACTTATGCTTAATATGAATCTTTTTATAATTAGCATAAAATGCTTCAATATATACCTATAAGAAAATTTGATCGGTCCATAAAACAAGATTAAACATATTTGAAACAATTAGTTAACCAGTATAGCAAATAGCTTTTCTCAAACACTATGAGTACATATTCTAAGTTTAATCCTAAAATTTCTCAGCGTGTTTTCATAAGTGTCAAAAGAATCAACAACCCTACATGTCGGACCGTTTGTATTCATTGTCTGAATTAAACTAAGCTGTGATAAGACACGAAGACCTACAATGCGTTTTAAAGATGCGCACTAACTCGAAACTGATTTTCAAAACAAGCAAAATGAGAGAACCACGTAGGTTTTAATTTAAATCCCAAACAACGCGTGCCGATTGTTAAAACTATGTAGTACTCCTCTTAAGTTCTCCTTATAAATGTGTGAAAACCTTCACTATTGACTTAATTATAAAATTTTTATAAAATATGAGATGTGATGTGCGAATGCTTAAGCACTGTAAGAATATTTAAAATTTCAGAATAGCAAATATTTAACTAAAAAATACAAGGTGTTACTAAAATTACGTAAGTAGTTTTTCCTTTTATTTTGCTTTTAAGAATATTTTAAATGCTTATAATATTGGTTCTTTTTTTCTTGTTCTTGCTTTTTTAATTTAAATACCGTGAAAGAAATATTTCTTCCTTAAAATTAAAGAGAGAGAGAAATATCTACTCTTGTGTACTTTATAAATTATATTGGCGTTCAGTTTTAAGAAGAAACGTAAAGATTCAATTGACAAAAATCGGTCAAAAAATCAAATTTAATTTTTTTAGCCTAAATTGTTTTTATATACTTTTCTATAACCTCAAAAAGTTTAAAAGCTCTAAACTTAAAAAACGCTGACTTATGATAGCTTTTACGTTCGTTTTTATTCACATCCCTATGGCAAATCAAATCTTTAAACTTACTTATCTCAGAAAGATAAAATAACTAGTTTGTCTTCATTTGAAATGCTAAGGTTTTTTTTCTATTGTGCCTAATGCTTTGAATTTTTTTTACCTGTTGCCAATAGTACATGTGACAAAAGTTGGCATGCATTTTTGAATCAAAGCAATGCTTATTTTTTTAAAATAATTGAACTCAGAATTTATACATTTTTAAGGAATTTTCAATAAGCATTCATAAATTGAAGTATTGTATGAATACCAATCACATTATCGCAAAACCCATACCGACTTTTGTTATACATAGTCTGACGTACTTGTAAATCAAATTTCATATGTGTAGGTAGATTTTTGTAGGAGGAGTAGCATTTTAAAATTACTTCACACATTTTAAGTTTATTCCTTAAAAAAATTAAATGGCTAACTTTTTATGAAATTTTGAGCTCAAAACCTGTTTTACATAGTATACACACATAAGAGGCATCCAAAAAAATTTTTGAAAATCCTTAAATTAAAAGTTTTTGCGTAATTCGTACCATGTTCCCTTAAAATGCTAGCATGTAGTAAACAGGTTTTTGACAAAAGAGGTAGTAAATAATTGATACTTATAAAACTGATTATGCATATATTAAAGATTCGATTTGTAGTGTTGTTTAATAATTCTTTAAAAAGATATTTATAAATTAAATGTTTATTTGATATAGACATTCGTGTATGTCTTTGCAAATCAACGATAAATATTGACCTTAGTTTCGTCATACAAACAACTGTCTTTTGAACTCTAATTAAGGATATTTTTATTTCTAAGTAAACACTACCTAAAATAAAAATTAAATCAATGATAAAAGTAATAATATTCCATTTAGAGACAAATTCAAAATTTTCATTCATTGATTTACTTTGCCACCCCAATACAGGAAATTGGTGTAAAATACATTCAATATATTTAAGGTATTGGTATATAAATATATTCAAACTAAAATATGGTTTGTTAATTTCTAAAACATAGTGGATGTATTACTTCTTAAAATACATTTATAGAAAAATTTATTATCTGAACTCATTTTTAATTGGATATCATTTCTTTTTAAGTATAACGTACTTTCTTACATAGTAAAATCCAGTTTATTCACGATAATTCAAATTTGATCTGCATTGACGTATCAATTTTAAAAAAAAAAGTTGAAAATACTACGATATAAATAATCTAGGCCTCGAATTCACCAATTTAAATTAAACGTATATTATAAGTATGGGTGTTTGAGGAATAGGAAAAAAAATGTAGATGTGATAAAGTACCAATGCTTTACAAATAATGATAAAGTAAAATACCAATCCACAACATATACCAATTACCTTTTCAAAAAATAATTATCATCTGTGTGTGTACTAGTTTATTTAAAGCAACTAACTTCAATGCGGATAGTGTTGAACAGGAAGGTAGTAATACTTCAAATAAAATCAAAGTCGGGAACTATTTTCATTTAACAAAGCTTTGCAATGTAAATGTAAGTAACAATTCGCATCAAATTTTATTCAAAGCCAATTCAAAAGAAAACAGTTTACTTCAGTAAATAATACTTTAAAAAAAAAAGAAAGAAACTGCAATGCGAAAAATTGATACTATTAAACAAGGTTTAGTTCAGTGGCTGAGTGGTAGTACATCGCGCTTCCTTACCACAGGTCCGAAGCTCAAACCTCGGGCTGGGTAAAGTCGACTCAGCCTTTTATCCCTTCAGTGGGTCGATAAATGAGTTCCAAGCTTGCTTGGGAACATAACACTTGGGGTTTCGCGTCAGACTGACCACCTTATCGGAAGATCTGCTAATGCACCTCAAGGCCCAAGGTTACGTATACTAATATGGGCACAGTAGACCTTGACCCTCATGGGCTGTTGCGCCACTAAGTTAAGGTATATATAAACTATGTTTATACTTTTTGTTTAACTAATCACGAGTATGTGATAGAGAGTGAACATTAACACATCGTCCTATTCAGCTACACAAGAGCTTTTGGCGACGGACCTCGTAATTTTGAACCATGGTCAAGTGACGAGGACAAAACCTGTGAGCTGTCAACCCCTTCTCCTAACTTTCCCACCACACCAATAAGAGGACGTTTGAGCCCCGACAGATTTAACGAGTATTAGCCTCTCTACACGGCGGATTTTCAGTGGCACTAAGCTCGAACTCATGACACGCTGGCCACGAGTCCGCAACTTTAACCATTAGGCTACCGTGGCCTCGTGTGGGAGAGAGAGAAAGAGAAAAAATGTTTTTGTCTTTTTTTTAATATAATTGATACTCTGAATCTGAAATGCATTAAAATATTTTTATTATATAGTTCTATAAAAATAAAGACACACATGGAAAATAGTCAAGATTTTAAGTAAGAAAATTAATATTTGGAGCAGCACGAAATTTGTAATTTAAAATATACTTCAATAATATTTGTTTATTTTTAAAATAAAAAGAGAAATTTGTATTATGTAGTATGTACACATATTATGTACACTTGTATTTGTTATTATGTACACATTATGCTTTTATTTATTTTTGGAAACATAATATCCACAATTACCTATCTCTCTAGGATGCTTTTCCTATAATAAAACAAAAAAAATAACTTTATAACTTAACTCTTAACATTAGGGGATTGTGTTTTACGTTTACGCGCGTGTTGTAAGTAATATTTTATAGAAGTAAATATATCAAAGCAATAAAAAAATGTATGAGTAACGTTGAAATTCTCAAAATCCTTGTATTTTATAAACTGATTTATATTTGCCCCAGAAGAATCAAATTAACGGCACATTCGTACTCATACTAGAGTACTCAGATGTACATTTTTAAATCCATTTCTTCTTGAGTAAAAAAGGAAGGTATAAATACGTCTTTAATGTTTCATGGTGACCTTTAATAGTTCATAAATATAAATTGTTTGCTTAAAAGCACATAAAAAAATTGAAAAAAAATCAATGTTTATTTATTTTTAATAAAGTAAGCTCTCATAATAAATCTGAAGGAGTACGATAACAGCCATTTCGCCCTTAATTCTTTCTTATATTTCGATTGTTGTAGTGTCAAATAAAACAATCGGGTTCACCACACAAGATACAAGCCATAAATACTGCAATATAAAGCATCTGAATGTCGTAGAAAAGCTTCCATGGCTATAATTTATAGCCAGTAAACGAGTCACTAAAACCATAATTATGATAAGAAAATATATAAAATAGTACACACATAAATTAAGGCAAAATGTTAAATATTGGAGTAAATATTTGAGGTGGTGAATCATGAAAAATGAAAAAATACAACAATAACTCATAATGTTGAAATAGTTTAGTAAAAAGTGTGGTAGCTTTGTAAATTGCTGAGTAAAAATTTTAAATAGCTTAAGTCTATATAAACTACTGAAAAACAGCAAAGAAAATTAATGATAATTTAGAATGTTTCATTCTAAACCAGGGGATGGCAACCTAAGGCACGCGTGCTAAAGATTTTTTTCATAATTATACAACCATCAGTGTGTGTGCGTGAGTGCGTGTCCACAAAGCTTCAGAGGATACGCTGCATAATAGTAATTTCGAGAACTTCTCAAGGAGTTTGAAAGATATCATTGTAGAATAATTTCTCAGAAGTAGTTTTTAAATTTCAAATACAATAATTTCTCAGGAAGCTCAAAAAGTATTAAAAATATATTATAATGTGAATTAAGATAATTGTATCGCTATTTATACAAATTCCTTATTTAATATCTTTAAACATGAAAAAACTTCATTATTTATAGAATCACACAATGAAAAAAACTTCATTATTTATAGAATCATATTTATGATTGTATGAAATCAAAAGATTCTCATACAGAATGAAGAAGTTAAGTAGAAATTGTAGGTAGTTTGGTAGTCATATTTACACTTGTTTGTATAAAAAAAAAAATGGTATAAAAATCCTTCATTCAATATTTATTTAGTCTGGCGTTTTAATTGCTCAAGAATACTGCGTTTTAAATAAATAAAAGATGTTACAATCGTAAATATTTACATCATTTAATTTGTTTGATCTATTTCACTAAAATGTTATATTAAATTTTGTGTGTTTTTAAAAGCTAAATAAACATAAAAAATATTTAAATATTAATAAAACCCCTTTATTGTACTTCCTGAAAGATTAAGTATGTTAATAAAATTTTTGAAATAATGTAGTGTCCGTTTTTAAAATTTTACAAGAAAATGTATTCTATATAGGAAATGAGTTTTTAGAAAGTTATTCTTTGCATGTTTTTAGTGCTGTTAAAAACCACAATTTACTCTAGAATGTGCTAAGCTTCTATTAATATTTGTAGAAAATAAAGCGTTTAGAAAGATGTTCTATCTATGCGTTTTTATTGTTAGTAAAAAGAGCAACTAATTCAAGGTTCTATTACAATTTCTATAAATTAGATTTTGAGAATAAATTTGTCCAAGACCTTATATGAATTCAAAACTACAACATTCTATCAGCCTTATACAACTGAAACGTATTTTCAACCTAGTGTCAGTTGAATCTTAATGGTACACAGAATGTGAACCAATGGAATTTAAATCGTTTAATTTGGTTTCCAGAATCGGAAACTACAAATTAGGAAAGATGATTTCCGAAAATCATCTAATCAGTTTGGCCTAAGTCATTTTGTAGTGAATAACCCTAGTTTCTCCGAATGTAATACTAGTCTCTATAATGACTATCTTTAAACGATTAGGATTCAGTAATGTTTTGTATTAGCGAACGTGTATCCAGCTTTTCAATTAAACTTAGCGGACTAAATTGTATGTTTTCAAAGTTATTTACAGTTCAAAATGTCGGAGAAGTCGCTCGTGTTTCACATTTAATACTAAACCTGCCAGAGAGGTCAAATGACCGCTTTTAAAACTTTAATCAAAATTTTTAAATTCCAGGTTTTCATTTTTCTTGAATTTATCCATGCCTTCTTTATATTATATACCTAAATAATTTTTCAACATCAATCTCACTTCTTCTTAGGTTTTTCCTGATAATCGTATGTATTTTACCATTATCAACCATGAGCGGTCTTTTGATCTCTGTAAAATATATGAAATTTTATAAAATTTTCTGCATTTTTTATTAAAAACAATTATAAAATCCCCGTGCACTACAAAGTATCACACAGGCTCACACGTATTAATCACACATTACAAAGAAATGAAGGGAAAAAATCCTTTGAAGTTATGAAGGATTATACAAATATTTACAACAAATTCATAGAACTTCTTAAAAGCACTTCTGGTGGAAAGAAATTGCTGAAGATTCGGAGGTCAATTTATATTAAGTCTCTTGAAACCCAGTCTTCGTTCTCTTTCAAAGTTGGAATACAGAAGCAGCACATGTTCTACATTTCCTCGCCACCAATATCACAATCACAGGAAGATGACAGAACTAAATTAAATTTGTTCAAGTAACTTTTAAAGTTGCCATGACTAGTTAGAAATTTGATTATTTTGTAAATAGTATAGTATAGATAATAGTATAGGCAGGACAGTCTTATTAACGGTTGGAAAAATTTTCTTTGTTAAACTCCCTTTATTTGAAATGAGGTATTCTTGGTTCCAAGACTTCACCATTCTTTCTTGTATAATCTTCTTGTAAAATGATTTAGGAATATTAATTGTAACGGTAATTTTGTGCTCAAAATCATTGCCTCATTTTGTGCTCATTGAAATCTCAAAATTCCAATTATCCAAGATAACGTCATTCTATAATGTTATGTACCATTTGTTTTATGTGCTTACGTGCAGTTTGTTTTATGCTGGATACAAAGCGTCGTCTGACGATACCCCATGAGGAAAAATAAAGATCATAGCAAATATATGCGACGTGGTTAGTTTATATGTAATAATAATAGGGTATAAACTTGGAGTAAAATAAATAAATAAAAATAGATGGCTTAGTAGTAAATTTTATATCCTATTTTAGTGAATTCTTCAAACACAAATTCAAAAATTTACCTCTAAAATGTCAATTTAAAGAAAATTGTTGGAAGAAATAAATAATATAAGCGAGCTATGTTATGAAATACATACAGAAGAAAATTCTGAAAGTGAAGATGGTATATATGATTTTTAGACACTGACTGAGCAATTTGAGTCGGATGATGAGGAAAAGAACATTGCGAATAAGTATAGGAGACGAAAAAGAATGAGATTGTTCTCCAGTTCCAAACATGAACTTGAAGAGAGCGATCAGAATATTGAAATTTCAGTTGATGGAACTGTTTGGCAAAAAATTCAAGATGGTTATGAACCTGGATTATTCCAGTTTCACACAGGGGGGAGGGGCACGGAAACTTCCTGTTTTGAACATGTTGTAGTGATGTTCGTAAGGAGGGGAGGGTTAAAGTGGAGGGGTTCAGTGGAAGGGTGGAATGGGATAGTTGTGTTTCTGCCCGTCTCAGTCTCAAGCATGTTGTGATCGAGGCAGAAAGGCGCTTTGCCGTGGAGGCGTATTTCTCGAACGGTTGGTCGGTGGTTGCAATGCAACATGTCTTTCGTCGTCACTTTGATATTCCTCCACGAAGTCGTATTCCTCAAGATCGGAAATGTGTTTTAATGTGGATGGATGCCTTCCGAGCAACGGGGAATGTCTCCAAAGAAAGGAAAGGACCTCCGAAGACCGTTAGAACACCTGAAAACGTGAAATGAGTTCGTGTATCAATTCAGACAATGTGACAATGATCCAACAATTCTTCTTACCCTCTCTCAAAGAAAGGAATCTTGATAACATGTAGTCACAACAAGATGGGGCTACAGCCCACACCTCCAGGGTTTCCATGGGTATTTTAAGAGCAACATTCCTCCAATTACTAGTCTCCCTGCAAGATGACGTAAACTGACCGGCGTGCTCCCCTGATTTATCCCCTTCTGACTACTTCCTATGGGCTTATTTCAAATCCCTGGTTTACAAAGCTCGCTCCAAGACCCTGAAAGATCTATGGAACAACATTCGCGCCAAAATTGACAATATCCTTGTCGATATGCTTGACATGGTGGTTTAAAGTTTTCGAAATCGAATGTATCATTGTATTGATAATGGAGGGCGACAATTAACAGACATCGTGTTTAAAACTGTGTAAATTCAAAACTCCAATGTCATGTGGTAGGCATAAAATACCTATAAAGCCAAATGAAACATGTAGTGTGTTTTATTGTCTTTTTAAAAAAGGAAGTTTCCACGCTCCACCCTGTACTATTTTCCGAGAAATATCAGGGCCAAGGGAATGTGCGAAATGTAATATTATGAAGAACAAATTAAGTGGTGCATTTTCCATAAATTGTAAGAACTGCGACGACGAATGAATTTTTATTTTAATTTGAACAACGATATATATATATACTCAAACTCAGTGACGCAACAGCCCATGAGGGCCAAGGCTACGGTGCCCATCTCAGTATACATGACCATTGAGCGCTGGGTGCATAAACAGATGTTCCGATCAGGTGGTCAGCCTGAAGCGAAACCCCAGTGTTTGGTCCCAAGTAAGCTTGGTTCTTATTTTATCGACCCACTGATGGGATGAAAGGCTGAGTCAACCTTGCCCAGCCGGGGTTTGAACCTCGGACCTGTGGTGTGGAAGCGCGATGCACTAACCATTCAGCCACTGGCTTCCGATATATATATATATATATATATACAAACTACTAGATAAAGTGTAATTTTCTCATTTTATATTCCTTCTGAAAATGTATATGCCTGAAATCGAATAAATAAAATAAAAGTTTTCTAATGAATGCATACCAATTAGTCTGTGTTTTATTGCCCATGATAAATTCTGAATTATTTATATCGAGTGGAAAAGAATATAACGTTAATTTGAAAGCAGTAATTTGACCGTCATCGATAGATATAGGTATATATAAAATGTCGGTAAATTTAGTGTTAAAAGAAAGAAAAGATATCGCAGTTTTTTTCAATTGAAGCAACTTATATAATATTCTAACAATGGATGAATAAGAAGTACAATATTATATAACAATATTATGTAATATTTTTACAATGAATGACTATAAGAAAAAAAAATATAACAAATTATTGTTTAAAAAACTAAGAAATACCCTTTTATAGTTAATCAAACAAAGTTATAACTTAATCTTTCAGTCGCCAAATCTAGAAATGAGATATGAAAATAGGAAATCGTTAATCCTGATGATTCTAATCAGGACAGTGGAACAAAATTATTAAATTATTGTATTGTCACCGGTCCTGGACAAGTGAACAAAATTTCGAATTAATCTGACCCTTTAAAGTGGGTACAAATTGAGCTCAAATGTTCCGTTACATACAAGTGAAGCTTATAAAAGGGTGTTAAAAAAAGAGGTAATTCAACAGAATAATAAGAAAGTTTGAAATTTAAGTCAATATTTTTCGATTTATAAATATGAAATTACTGAGACAAACGCAATAAAAATAGAGTATTAAAAGCAATCCAGAACTCTTAGAAATAATATATCAAGAAATATTTTTAATAAAATAAAATAGTTAAACATACATTTAAAGTTAAATTTTGATGCATATCATTTTTCTTAATCCTTTTTTCCTTTTGCTTTCCAGAGATCGCTTACGTGATCAGTTCCTTATCCTAACAGTGAATACTGCTTCATATAAAGCAGCTTTTGAAGAATACTTTCTACACCGAAATGGATAACGAAACAAATAAAGTTAATTTCACTTTAGAAGACTCGGAAAAAAATTGTTTGTTATTCACTCATGATGAAAATTTTCCATCCAATTCCTGCAACAGCAGTACGACAATCATCGGTGGATCCTGGAACAAAGATATAAAGCCTGTATTAGATTATTTAATGGTGATTATCCTTGTGGTCATTATGCTAGCGATGGGATGTGAAATCACCTGGAGAAGTGTAAGATTTTTTATACAGATTTTGGTCACTTATTTAAAATTTAAATCAAATAAAACTTTAGAAAATCTTACAAAATATATTCTTTTTATATTGTTTATCTATTAAATTCTTAACATAATGGAAATTATTGTTAGATAAATAACATAATATTTAATGGCATAATGAAGAATAATTTTTAATCCTGCATCATTTGAAAAAGCTTACGAAGTCAAAAGCAAAATACTCAAAAAATATTTGCAATGAAAAGCGAAGCATAAGTGGTCAATGACAAGAAAAATGCATTGTTTTTATTACTGTTTTTACTTTCAAGTTTAAGATTAACAAAATCATTGAAAAAAATGTCAAAATTAAAATTGTTTCTGATGAATATTTTAAATCCTCTATTAAAATGTAATAAAAAAATACTACATCACACAAGCTTAAAATTTTAAAACATTGTAGTGAATAATTATTAATAGCTTGCCGTTGGGGGGGGGGTTTTGTCAACTTAGCAGGCTATTTAATTTGATAACATTTATTTTCTGGCACAAAAAAAGTCAAATACCTTCAACTCAACTCTAATGTAATTTTAAATAAATCTCTGTAATTTTATCTTTTGAAAAATAGTTCAATACCTGAGAGTTTTTTTTAAAAAATACAGCATTTACAAGCTTTAATTATGTTTTTTACCTGAAAAAGTTTGAAAAAAAGTTAAAATTTTAAGTAAAAGTTTATAATAAAGATTTTTTTTTAAAATAAAAATTCAAGTTCACCATGCAGAAACTGTATTTCAAATGATGATGATTTTTTTGAAATATTTATGTTTCTTAGTTTTTACGTTTTATTGTAAATATTTTTAGGTATTTTTTCTAGATATTTCAATTAATTACATGTTCATCTATTTAATTTATAGCTCTGGCAACATGTAAAACGACCTATAGGACTTTGTATAGGCATAATCAGTCAATTTGTGATCGTTCCACTGTCAAGCTATCTGATATTGACAGCGTCTGATATTACAGGCTTGCACGCAACAGGAGTCCTCATCATATCTTGTTGTCCTGGTGGTGTCCTGTCAAATACATTTACCTATTTTTGCGAAGGAGATTTATCTTTAAGGTAAAGAAAATGTAATCTCTTTATGGTATCACTTGTCAAAATGAATTCGGTTTCTTTGATTTCTTCGAAATGTGTCTAACATTTTACTAATTTCTTTTTTCCTTTTTGGAAAAATAAGTTTTTTATTAAAATTTATCTAAAAAAGGTGTTTAAAAAACAGGATGATCTAATCAAATAATTAACACCGTGTATAAATTAACAGTTAATTTCCGTGTATAATTTGAGATTCTTGGAAGGGGGTCTACTTATATACGGATCCGCTAATCTCGGGGGAAACGCAATTTGAGAAAAGGGATTCGTTTTTTAGCATTTTCTATTAACATGCGTAAGTGATTTTAACTTTTTAACTTTTTGGTTGCATTGAACTGAGCATTTGTTAAAGAAAAAAGTAGCATAATTCCTTCAATCAGTGTCAGAATCTGAGTTTTCAAATAGTGTGTAAAATATGCATTCATTAGGGTATCTGAATGCCAATGGTCATCATGCTGCTTGTTTATCCTTCAGTGTATTAAACATGCGACGATCACTTGCCGTATACAAATTAATCTTCCCGCTCATTTTCCGAACAAAATATACAACGCATAAAGTATGACTATCCTATCACAGATAGTGGACAACAAGCATGTCAAACTCATATGATATTACGGGCCACACACACACACAACAGACACACAAATTTCTATTTTATATTAAGTTGAAAGCCGTATGTTTTTAACCCATTAAGCGGTCATTTTTTTTACCCAAAATGCATCAAAAAAGGCACATTTTTTTATTCTTTATAACTAAACAGCATACTAATTCCCACCTTCATCACAAAAAAAGCATTTCAGTACCATAGACAAAATGCATCACTTTTTCAAAATACTAGCACTAAATAATACACCATAAGAAATAAAAATAAGCGCAAATCAAAGAAAGAAAATATCAGTGCTCGTACAGTGTACAGGAAAACCAGTTGCGGCCGACTTTCATAGCCCGTACGTTGTACAGGGAAATCGCTCAAGGGGTTAATGTTCAAAAAAATTATAATCGAAATAAATGTACGTTTTTGTTTAAAAACAGCAAAAAAAGAGTTTACAAAATGTTTAGAGAATTCTACCTATCTTGTATTTATTATGCGTCTGTTTGTTATTTTATTACACATTACTGTGTGCCAATATATTGGCCGAACCACAAAAATGGGCATTGTGGACCTCGAGTTTGACACTCCCGGTGTTAAAGATAACAAATGAATAGAAACACATAGCATGTTTAGCTTCAGAAAGACTTATTAGAAACAAAACTACCGTCGTTGGAGTCAGGCGTTTTACTTTACAGCAATTCGATTGGAAAATATTCCATCCATTTAGCATCATTTTTGCCCTCCTAGTGACACGCTTTAAAATTACAGGATATTTTTTTGGTCGGCTTATATACAGTTTAGGAATTTTGAGTAATTTTTTGTGGAGAAGAAATGCACTATCGGCATATACACGGATGGTCTAACATTCGAAAATATACGGTAAATATCTATCAATCGAATTTATCACACGTGGGCTTACAGAAGGAAGCATCAAGCATTACGAAGGAATTTAAAGTCATGACATATACAATACTATATCCGTGCCTTTTCCGGGATTTGAACCCAGGCCCTACGGTACCGCACTCAGCGTCACTAACCACAATACCGGATGAGCGGCAATTATGCTTCCATTGAATCACCCTTTTCATGTAAAGAACAGCATTTCTTGCAAATATTACAATTTTAACATAAAATAAATACTACAGAAATTAATATTAACGTATTATACATCCAGATATGAATTATTTACACTATTTTAAGCGTTCATTACACAAAATTTGTTACAATGTGTTACTTTTGTTGAGCAGAGATCCGCTTAGGAAGGTGTTTTCAAAAATTAACCCACAAGAGAGTTGTTATAAATAGAAAAAAAAATCCTTTTTATCAGCTATTAGACCTTCAGACTTAAAATTTAGCAAATATGGCTTTTTTGTTCAGCTGTGATATGCAAAAGGCTTTTTATTTGTTGTTGTTAATTTGCAATTCACGTAATACACTATCTGGCCAAAAGTATCCGGACACCCAGTGGTATGGTCTTAGAGCGTCCTAGGGCACATATTAATATGATGTTGGTCCTCCTTTTGCATGGATGACAGCCTGCACACGTTTGGGGAGACTTTCCACCAATTTTTGATAGGTGACCATAGGAAGAGCCTTCCAGGCGTCCATTAGAGCTGAAGTGAGTGCTTGCAGTGAGGATGGTCAATTTGGCTGGCTACGTAATCTGTGCCCTAATTCATCCCAAAGGTGTTCTATGGGATTTAGATCGCGGCTCTGAGAAGGCCAGTCCAGTTTTTGAACACCCATTTCGTCAAACCACGTCTGTGCAAGCCTCGATGTGTGAATGGAGCAGTTATCCTGCTGGAAGACAAATGGGCCTTCACCGAAATATTGCCATAGAGTTGGGAGTGCAGAATTGTCCAGAATGTCCACATACATCTCAGAGTTCATGTTTTCAATCACAGGAACTAACGGACCTAGGCCAAACACACCATTATCCTTCCACCACCAAACTTAACAGTTGGCACAATGCAGTCACTAAAGAAACGTTCGCCGGGCATCCGCCAAACCCAGACGCGTCCATCCGACTGCCAGACTGTAAAGCGAGATTCATCACTCCAAAGAACAGTTTTCCACATGTCCACAGTCCAATGATGGTGAACTCTGCACCATTGCAATCGATGCTTCGCATTCTGTGGAGTGATGTTTGGCTTGTGAGCGGCTACACGACTATGGAATCCCAAGTTTTTTAACTCTCGACGGACAGTCCTGCTGCTAACACTAATTCCTGATGAAGTTTGGAACTCCTGAGAACTTTCTACCAACGAGGACTTGCGATTTTGTTTCACTACCCTTTTCAGAGTTCTGCGGCTGCGTTCACCAAGTATTTTTGGCCTACCGGTTCATTTTTCTGCCGTTTCACTGCGTCGACATTTCCACTTCACAATTACATCACTCACAGTGGATTTAGGCTTCTGTAGAATGTCCGTAATCTCACTAACTGATTTCCCACAAAAGTGGCATCCCACTATACTGCCACGATCAAACTCACTAAGCTCCTTTGACTTACTCATTGCCTCACAAACGCATAAATACAATCTGACAAACCACTACCAACACTTTTATAGCTTTCAATTACGTATCAAATTGCGTCACTCGCCAGAACCACTTTTTTAAGAGGTGTCCGGATACTTTTGTCCCGATAGTGTATTAACTCATTAAAAATTTTATCCTTCTATTTGTATTGTTTAATTTTTCAATCTACCCGTGCGAGGAACGGGTATATCAGCTAGTAATATTACAATCAAGAATACAATTAAGGAAATTTTAGTGAAAAAAAACATCATAATTTTTATTGCAAAGGAATTTTACTGAAAAAATTATTGTCAAAAACTGTTGGAAAATATTACAATATACCAAATAATATTAGAATATCAAGTTGAATTTTTCATTAAAATTATATTTTATCAATAATTTATAAATATATAGAAGTAGGTTTTATGCTCTTGATGAAAACAAAAGCTATTGAAGTTGATTTTTTTTTCTTTTATAATAAAAATAGAAAGCACCTCTTAGTGCGTTGCGTTTTCATTTATTTACAGTAGTTGGCTTTGAAACCGCTTCCGAAGGTTATGCATATTTAAAGAAGATTCTCTTAGTAAATATCAACTAGCTTAATCTATTTTTATTTATTTGTTCATCAATGTATGTCGTGCTTTTGAGCTCGCTGTATAGACGTAATACTTCAAAAGATTAGCATTGGTCAAATGCTAATATATTTATAAGTTGATACTCAACTATAATATCATGAAATAGAGTTATGCAGAAATAATACGAGTCCTTCTCAAGCACTCTTTCTGACTGGAGAAATCTAATATTATTTTTTGTTTGAGAAGTAAAATGTCTTCAAATCGTATAAAAGTCACAATATTTAAGATTGTTCTTTATATTTCTCAAAGTAAGACGAAATTTCAAAAATGTAGAAAGAGACAACCTTACAAAGGAAATATGGTAATAAAAACAATAAAAGCGTTAAAAATTGAATTTTTGAAATTCGAATTGTCCTGATATGGATATACACTGCTGGCCACCGTAAATGCAACACCCTGAAGGAAGCACGCAAATAACATGAAATTTACAACATGCATTAGCGGAGGTGAGATATACAAATGATTAGAATTTCAGCGCAGACACACATCACGCACGCCTGTGGCGCCACCTCAAAGCGCTATTTAAGGCTTGGAGATTTCGACGATTTCAAGTTCGGCAATTGTGTTTTTCTTGTGGTTTTTTCAAAAAACGATCAGTTATGTCTCGTAGAGAACAGCGATCAGCTTTTTATCAAGTATCCGAGTTCGACAGAGGAAGGATAGTGGCCTACCGAGATTGTGGATTATCTTTCAGGCAAATCGGTAGTCGTGTTGGACGAAACCAAACAACTGTAATGCGGATATGTGACCGTTGGATGCAGGTTACGACGGACCGACGTGGTCGATCGCATCCACCTCAGTGCACCACTTCACGTGAGGACAGGCAAAGTGTGCGCATGGCAGTGACGGATCGCTCAGTCACATCACGAACCATAGCACAGCACATTGAGTCTATAACGCATCATTCAGTGTCTGCGCGTACCATTCGACGCCGTTCACGGCAGAGTGATCTGTCCGCAAGACGTCCATTGCTTGGTCTACCCTTGACGCAGAACCACAGACGTTTCCGCTGCCAATGGTGCGATGAAAGAAGGATGTGGGTGGCAGAATGGAATGTTGTCTTTACTGACGAGTCACGCATCTGTCTGCAACACCACGATGGCCGGATTCGAGTCTGGAGACACCGTGGAGAGAGGATGCTGAACAGCTGCGTTATGCACCGCCACATTGGTCCTGCACCGGGTATTATGGTATGGGGCGGTATTGGATATCACTCTCGCACTTCTCTAGTATGCATTGCCGGTACTTTAAACGGCCATCGCTACATCTCCGAAGTGTTGGAGCTAGTTGTCCTTCCTTACCTTCAGGGCTTGGCCACAGCCATATTTCAACAGGGTAATGCACGACCACACGTAGCACGCATTGCCCAAAGGTTCTTCGTCAATCACCAGATTGAATTGCTTCCCTGGCCAGCTTGATCTCCGGATCTTTCACCGATCGAAAACATGTGATCCATGGTTGCTCAACGATTGACCCAGATTACACCCCCAGCTGCCACACCAGATCAACTTTGGCAACGTGTGGAAGCTGCTTGGTCTGCTGTACCCCAAGAACACATTCAAAGTCTCTTTGAATCAATGCCGAGGCGTGTGGCAGCGGTGATCTCCAACAATTGCGGCTAATCTGGCTACTGATTCTGGCAGGAACCACACTTCACAGAAGTCTATAAATTTAATCATTTAATATTTGGTCAACATGTTATCTACAAAATAAGTTTTGTTGGGCTATCTCTTGTCTTTCTTGGTGTTGCATTTACGGTGGCCAGCAGTGTATTATTATTAATTAACCTGATATTTCTTAAAAATTGATGGAATTTTTTAAAATTCCCATAAGGAAACTTTCGGGAAAAAAATATCCCCAATCCTTTGGTGTCTTGTTGCACAGTATTTTTAATTGTTGCCTTTACAAAACTAGCATAAAAGAAATCAAAGAAGACAAATAAATTACGCCTCCGGAAGAATATATTCAAATTGGTCTCACAAAATTTTGTGCAATGCTCTTCTAAAAATTATTTGAAGGAAGACTAAATGTTATATCCTTTTTCCTCGTTTGATTCTTCAACCTACAAATACATCAAATTATTTCCGATTTCCAATTTTTAGAGTGGATTGTGTGTGTGTGTGTGTGTGTGTGTGTGTGTGTGTGGTGTGTGTGTGTGTGTGTGTGTGTGTGTGTGGTGTGTGTGTGTGTGTGTGTGTGTGTGTGTGTGTGTGTGGTGTGTGTGTGTGTGTGTTGTGTGTTGTGTGTGTGTGTGTGTGTGTGTGTGTGTGTGTGTGTGTGTGTGTGTGTGTGTGTGTGGTGTGTGGTGTGGTGTGTGGGTGTGTGTGGTGTGTGTGTGTGTGTGTGTGTGTGTGTGTGTGTGTGTGTGTGTGTTCAATTCATAATGACGTCAAGGGGAAATAACAGAAAAAACTGTGAACTGAGTATATTTGGTATGTACTAATGAAAAATCAAAATTGTTAAATATGAATTACTTCTTTATGAGCTTCTTAATTCTTACTTTTAAAGTTGTATTTAAGGTACAAAGATTCTGAAATACTTAAAGTTTGAAATGCAGAATTATAAACATTGAATCCAATGTATGATGAAGTGAGTTATTTGATCTTCTCTATAAAACCCTAACAACTTGTATAATGAAATGGATTATGCAATATATTGGTTAAAATCTTTAACTATGTTTCAAAAATACGCAAGTTTATTTATTTAAAATTAATTAAAAAACTAATAAGAAATTTTTAAAATAAATTTTACACTTATTCCCAATTAGTGTCGCAATGACTTGTGCTTCTACGGTGATGGCTCTGTGCATGATGCCAGCAAACATATGGCTTTACGGAAGATCCTTCAATTCAGAAAACTTGGTGATACCTTATCAAAAAATGGCGTTGTCTCTGATCAGCGTTACTTCCCCTGTGGTTGCAGGGATGACACTTAAATGGAAATTTCCTAAGGCAGCATCAGTAATTTCAAAAGTAAGTAATCCGTCATTGAAAAATATATTCTTAAACTTCAATGTAAATTTGGAAAAAAGCAGATATTTTTAGTTAGATTGATTTGTTTTTTATTCTTTATATTTTACTGTTCTGTAAATGATGTTTGTACTATAACGGTGATTCTCAACCTTTTTTTTATTGCAGTACACTTTTAACAATTTCAAAATTTGGCGCACACTAACAATAAAATAAGTTTAAAAGAAGTTTACTTATCTGCAATACACTATGTAAAATAGTTTATAATAATAATTTTCAGCGTTAAATAAAGTGATATGTACAACAAAGACAACAAAATGTTTATTGAGTAATTAATTACAAATTAGTGATAAGCATATATTTAATGTGAAATTTGAGCTTGATGGTTTTTGATAATCTCGCTTATATCGGGGCGTAAAAATGATAATGCCACTCTCGCATTTCGTCATCTACTTTTAAAAGCCTCGATTTCTTTTCATTTTTATAATTGTTAATGCTGACGAATATCGTTAGTTCATTTCTATAAAACGGCTAAATAATTCGGTTCCGGATTTTATTATTTTTTCAGAGTATAATTAATTTTTTTTTAAATTTGGTGGCACGCAAAAGTGCCGCGGCACAGTGGTTGAGAATAATCACTGTACTATAATTTTATAAATATCAGAAATTACGTACATTTTTATCTGCTTTGCTAGAGAAAAATAATATTACGCTGATCAGGAACATTTTATAAGTAATTGTTTTTACAGGTTTACTGAAAAGAATCAGGTTACACAATTTATTCCCATTGTACATGGTTTCTGTATAACAAATGACAAATGTTTTATCTAAGAGTGAAAATAATTTTATAATTATTGATATAAGTAAAAAAAATTCTAAATTTAAGTGTAACTATAATTTTATAAATTGTTTTGATGGATACATACAAAATAGATTAATGAGAAGTAAAATTTCAAATTCTTTTAAAATGCTAAATAATTTATTGGGGTTTTTTTTTTAATTTTAGAAGATCATAATATTAGATTAATCATCTCTTATGGATATTAAATGTAGTTTTTAATATTTTATTTCGAGAAAAACTTTTTTTTGCTGCAAACGCATTAATAATTTTAATTAATGCGTTTAAACTGTGAGTACAATTTTTGGAGTCTTTTTCCATTTCTGTTATCAACGTTTATGAGAAAACTTTTTAGAATGCATTCATTTATATTTGATTTTCGTGCATTATTAAAGGAGATTTACAATATTTTATGATCCTTTTAACTTCATTGATATTATCAAATGATTACGTTAATTGTTTTTAGAAAAGAATTCGTTTCCCCTTGTGTTTCATGTTTTTAAAAATAAAAAACAATTTATATCATTTAAGCAACTGTTAAAGTTTTAAAAATTATCATTAAAAATGAAACATAGTAAAACTATTGCATTATTAAAAACAATTTTTTGTATGCATTGCCTTTGTTAAGTAATTTATAACTTTTTAAAAAGAGAAATTCCATGTAAAAAAGGCTTTATAATGAAAAAGATACTGAAATTAAAATTGATTATTTAAAATTATCATACGTGTACCACTAAAAATACTCGAAAAACTCGAATAGATTATACGTGAACCTTGAGAAACTGCAAGAAATAATCAGTTCTAACAAGTTCGAACGCGTCTTTCTAATAAACATTATTCGCATAAGTAACACATTTAACGTTTTACTGATTAAATTGAAAGAAAACGTCGATCTTAGGTTCATTATCATCGTAAGAATAAAAGGAATATTTAACTAACTTAGACTAATGAAGTTAATAATAACAATAATGGGATAATAAAAACTCTTGAAATTAGTTTTATTATCCTCAGGGTTTTTCTTATCTTTCTTGTAATAAAGATCTCTTTTGTATTTTTACAAATTCAAATAAAGCAGTAATTTAGTTTCTTTGAAATTTCATAAATTGCTCTCGTAGTATCTGAACCGTAGAATTAAAAATTGGCGAAAAATCTAAATTAAAATTCGATAAGGAATCCAAGTTGCATGAAAAACATTCCTATTATGAAGCAAACTATCCATACTATTATTAAAAGCGAAGAATAATCTTAAATAAGGGAATTAGTATGGTGAACTCATATTGATGATAAGGTCGATCCTAGTAGGTCTGCAGCATTGGCAACCAAAATAAGGGGCGGCTGCATCCCACACATATAGTGCTGTCAATCGAGTAAATTTTTTACGACTTTCTCAAAATTAAATTAAAATAAGTCTCGATTTCCAGATTGTATGATTGCATACCATAGTTTAAAGTATCCGACTCTACTTGCGACAACCTTTTTTTTAAAAAAAAAATGGAGCTATGGAGATTTTTTTGTAGTTTTTAAATTTATTTGGCACATTTTTTTTTTAAAAAAAAAAGGCTAAAAGTAAGAAGAGAAAAATAAATCATTACTACCAAAATGGGAAAAAATGGGTAAAAATTTACAACAAATTACATAAACGGGACTCATTCTGTACAAAAAAAATTCATGAACATATTTTCAATTTTGATGTATTACTTTACTATTCCTTTTTGAAATGACCTTCAGGATAAGAGATATTTTAATTTTTACAAAAACTAGAGAACTTTATCTTAGTAATTATATGAAACTGCTTAAAAAAATAGTAATTATATTCATATAAGGGACTGTAAATTTTGTAATAAAACAGTGATTGATAAATCTGAAGGTTAAAACACTTCTACTATTATACAGAACATACACAAAAAAATTCAGTTAATTATTTTCAAAACTATTTTAGCAATCCCTGTCCCTGTTTAAGCATTTTCAAACAAACACATTTCAAATAAAACTTGTTTTAAAGTATGACACTTAAAGCGATAGCATCTGCTTTTATTAAAACACTTGTAATGTTTGTTCTAGTGAACGCGGAAAATAATAAACTTGGTATTTTTATAAAGCTAATAAGATGGCCTGTAAAATATAATCATAAAATAATTTGTCAATTTTTGGCAAAATTCACAATTTTAGGGTAGTCGGATACCTTAAGAAAAATAGGATGCTAGTGCATTTGTGGGCCATAGTTCATTAATGTCTACCCTTTACACACATCCTTCATTGATATCAAAATTCGTAGCAGAGCTTTCAATATCGCAATACAATAGGTTTTCGTGCTTATCGTTGGCACTGTGGATCAATGCTTAATAAAGGCGTCTCAAAAATGATTTTTGAGAAAGTTGCTTTATAGAAATATCTAATATGGTTAATATTACCTGACATAGGAATGCTTAAATTCAATATACATTAGGCGAAATTAAAAGTTTTCAATTTAATAATAGCCTTACATTTTAGAAAAGCAAAATAGAGGAAAAAAGTAAAACGTTTATGTCTATTTGCATTTTTATTAATGTTTTACTTTTTACTCTTATGCAGGTAGATGAGTTTATAACGTGAACGGTAGATATTAGTCAAAATATGAAAACTTCTTTAGAGGGGAGACACGTTAGATCTTTGCACGAGGGTGATCGACATCCTAGGATCGGTCCTGATTGATAAATTAACATTTGAAATAATTTAATCAAGCCTAGGGATTTCTCTAATGCATCAAAACAATTCAGTTTTCATCCTTAGACAACCAAGAGAATTTTCCCACTCCTTCGGTATAATGTATTGGGACGATATACTACTTTTTGTATTTGAATTATAAGTAATAATGTGTATAAGATTCACAGTTTGTTCTTTTTACTTGTCTAATACTTTTTTATATCACACTTCATTTTTATAGTCAAAATATCAATAGTAAAAATATATTGTTACTAGATATATATAATTTGTATATTATATTCTTAAAATCATAATATTAAGATATATTTACATTTAAAGTTAGGAAGCTACTGTGGAGTTCTCATCATGTTCTTCTGTATTGTCATTGAAGTGGTGGTGTTTCCCAACATGTTCACGGGTATTCCTCTCAAGCTTTATGCAGTCATCTTAACTCTTCCACTCATTGGCTTGAGTTTGGGCTTCAGTTTGGCCACATTGCTGCAACAAAGAATCCAAATCAGGAAAACCATATCCATTGAATGTGGGGTACAAAATGTACCGATCGCACTTACAATCATTGCTATGTCATTTCCGTTGAAAGTAAGGGAACTGTGTCATTACGTAAAACTCCATTTATATCTGGGAATTCATTATGCGGCTGTAAAAAATCTTATTGTTTCTTCTATAAAATGTAAACTAAATAATCCCGCTCTCCCAAATTAGTTGCTATATTTGAATATTTTTGTACGATTGTTGATATTGAAGATTTTATGATTTTGCTTAAACATTTTTCAGAAATATCAGGGTGCTGTGCTATCAGTTACCAGCATTTACTTATCAAATATTCTCTGCTTCCCTCCTAAAATCAGTACAAAATTATTTTTAAAAAATCAGGATTCGCTCACTCTTTAGCCAAGCCCCATTTTGTAGTGACACCAGTAATCGCATAAAACTATCTACTAACTAAGTAATCGTGAATTCATTAGGCATAAAAATATCTTTCTGGTATACTTGTGGAAGAATCCTTACATAATGGGCATGACTTTAGAACGTGCGAACCCTGTAAATTTGAAATCGAAATAAGTGCTACATTTGTAGAACGCAAGCAATGAGAATGAAAATACCAAGTTGTGATTATTTTAATCGCAAATGAAACAATTTTAATTGATATTTAAGAAATTTCTTGTATTATATACCTTCAAGATTACATTCTAGGTTTCGCGGAACATTTTGGACGAATTTTTTCCTTATTGAGATGGGTTATTTTGTACCAGTTGCATCCGCCTGACATCATAATGTTTTCCATACATGTCTGTAAATTTAAAAATACATTGTCAAGCTTTTCAACTTCTATATTTTGAAAAGCAAAGTAGCTTTTCAAAATATAGAAGTTTAAAATCTTGAAAGTAAAATATAGAAGTTGATGCTGTTAAGCATCAATTAAATTGTTTATGTTTTTATAGGCATCTGATGTTGTAACTACTGTATTGCTATAAAAATCTGAGATAAAGTGCATTTAAATCCGGACTATTTGGAGGTTTACATTGTAGTTGTAAATTCCATCCATCTTTTAAACATCCTTCTGTTGCATATTGTTTTATAGAAGAATCTGAAAGATTTATTAAAGACTATTGAACATAAGCAAGCAAAAATTGTATCCTTTTGTTTACGCCACCAACGTATATTTGTTTCATCCGTGTCAAATCTTAAGTGGTCGCTGCTCTGTTACCAGTTTTTTCTGCATATAAAATTTTGTCCTTTTCATATTTGCGTCACAATAACTTTTGTCCTGATACTATTATCAATATATTTAATGTTTAGGTGATTAAAAAGAAGTGTACTAAAAAAACTTTCCTAAATACGAGCAGATAACGATGTTTAGGATGTACTGAATACTGGAGATAAGTCATCAGTGCAAGTGTACAGAATGGATGGTTACATTTTTCTTTTTAAAAGGGGTAGAAACTCAAATTCTCCCATCCAACAAATGTTTTGCTTTCGATTCTAAGCCGCACCAGATTTTCAGTAGAATTAACACTGGAAAAATAATGTGGCTTAGATTCGAGTAAATACTGTATATATATATATATATTTGTGTGAGCTTAAAGAGTCAATTTTATACTCAGGAAGTTTAAATTGTTTGCCGCTGATGAATATTAAATAAATTATATTTCAGATTCAAGAAGAAATCGTCTTACTTCCTTGGCTTTATGGTTTTGCGATGATGACAGCTTGCTCCATAATTTGCATTACGTACCAATTCTGTTACAAGAAAAATTCATCCCCTCAAACTAGAGAAAATCCTGATTCTTCTCTGGAACGGGGTAAATTGTATTTCATATATATTTTTCGAATCAGTACTTTCTTATAGTTGTCTGTGCACGAATTCCATCGCCTAACATTCCATTAATATTTGGTACAAGAATTTTTTAAAAAATTTATGTAACATTCTATAAAGAATAGTTTTAATCATTATGTAGAATTTTTGACGAAAACACCCTAACCTTCAGAATTTAACGTATGCAATGTTTTTCGTAGGTCACCATTAAAAAAAAAACTGCAATCACAATAAAATTCATTGTATATATCAGTGGTTCCATTATTACTGTGCCTATGGACTGCTTTTTAAACTAAACACTTGGCCATGAACTTCATGATGAAATAATTCTATTTCAATGCTCAACAGAAAATATTAATTTAAGCTTGAAGTCCTAAATAATGAATCTTGACGTAAGGATAAAACATGAATAAAATATCGGAATTTCTGAAATAGTAATTATTCAAATTAAAACATTAAGTTTAAAACATAAAAACACATTTTTTTATTTCAACAAGATGGATAAACTTGATGGAATAAAAAAAGATTATCTATCTTCGGATCTGTGTTTGCGATTAACAATAAGTCTCCACGAGCACTAATTT